>CAUYPK010043474.1:0-11257 GCA_963574355.1 Loris lydekkerianus | reverse complement strand
GAAAAAAAAAAAAAATTGTATATATTCCTACACCATGATGATTGGGCTTTTACTCTTTGTTAAGAAAATACAAAATTTTTACTAAATGTAGAATATACAAGTCTGAACATAATAACTAAGAAAATTCCATGAAGGCTATGTCAACCAGTTGGATGAAAATATTTTAAACTGTATATAAAACCAGCACATTGTACCTGAAGATTGCATTATTGTACACAGCTGTGATTTAATTAAAAAAAAGAAAATACAAAAAGAATAATAAGATTTTGAATTTTAGTAATCTCTATTGTAGCTAGGTTAGGGAAAAAAAGTAATGCAGCTACGTAAAAATCACGATAGTTATCCAGTTTCCAGAAAACTGATGTTTAGAGCAACCTTCAGTCCTCCAGGAGACCAAACACAAAGAGTTGCAGATGCTACTTGCCCTAGGCCAGGGCAGGTGGCTCATTGATATAATGAGCCAGGAAGTGGCTCATTCATATAATCCGAGCAATTTGGAAGGCTGAGGCAGAAGAATCACGTCAGGCCAGGAGTTTGAGAGCAGCCTGAGCAAAACATAGTAAGATCCTGTCTCTACAAAAAAATTAAAAAATTAGCAAGACTTGGTGGCACGTATCTGTAGTCCTCAGAGAGGCCAAGACAAGGGAATCACTTGAGCTCAGAAATCTGAGGTCACAGTGAGTTATGATGATGCCCCTGCTCTCTAGTATGGCAACAGAGAGAGACCCATCTGAAAAAACTAACACCACCACCACCCCACCTCCCTGCCCCGGACTCTACTATGTCCTAGGTAAACTCACATAAAGAACAAAAAAAAAAACAAAAAAAAAAACATGTGGGGTCTACGATGTCCATCTACTGCTCCTGCAGAAGCAAAGAACTCAACGCAGCACCACATTTAGTTTGGGTCTTTGTAACTTTGGAGAAATATGGAAAATTTGGGGAAAGCCCAGACAAGAGCAATGAAAATGATGAAAGCGTTGGAATGTAAGTGCAAAGGCTAGCGAATGAGGATTAATTAGCCTGGGGCAGAAAAAAACTATGGGGAACTTAATAGCCTCCTTGAAATATAGCAAAGGCTATTACACGAAATATGATCACGATGATTCACAATTCCACTGAGAACAGAAACAGAGGAAACTGGCTTAGGAAGAAGAACGACGAATAAAGATTAAATAGAAAATAAATCTTTCTAAGAGTTAGAGGCACTAAAAGACGTGGCTTCTTAAGGACTTTGTGAACTTTGCTATCTACTGGGCCTACTTGTTTCTGCTGGCCCCTCCTGCCCAGCTTTAACACCTCTGTCCTACATTACACAGAGCCAGCACTTCTCAGCATCACGGGGAGAGCTTTTCAACACACCAATTCCTGGGCCCCATCCCAGAGGAGGTTCAAGTGGAACCCAGGAAACTGCATTTCTGGGCAGCACCTGTGCCTCAGTGGGTAGGGCGCCGGTCCCATATACTGAAGGTGGTGGGTTCAAACCTGGCCCCGGGAAAACTGCAACAAAAAAATATCCTGGCATTGTGGTGGGCACCTGTAGTCCCAGCTACTGGGGAGGCTGAGGCAAGAGAATCGCCTAAGCCCAGGAGTTGGAGGTTGCTGTGAGCTGTGTGACGCCACGGCACTCTACCAAGGGTGATTAAGTGAGACTCTGTCCCTATTTAAAACAAAGGAAGGAAGGAAGGAAGGAAGGAAGGAAGGAAGGAAGGAAGGAAGGAAGGAAGGAAGGAAAAGAAACTGCATTTCTCTTTGGCAACAGGTGTGCAGATATACTTCCAGAAGCGAGGAACTACCATCGCTCCCTACTGTTAGCTCTCAGAAAAATCCACCTGTACATCAGGCATCCTTATATCATAGCAGTTTATATACGAGGTCTGATAAGTAAGTTCACAAACTCGCCACTGCATGCATGTGTTGGCAGCACTGTGCAGAACAACTCGGTAAGGTTTTCTCTAACCTTGGAACCTTGGTATGTCAGGGTCTCCCAGTTGTGTTCGTGTCGATGTGTGGAGGCGTCTTGATGAGTAGCATTCATTATTGTCATAGAATATGAGAGCTTGAATTAGACAATGAACAAACATTTATAAATTTCTTATTAAATTGGATGAGAATGGAAGTGAAATCATGGATAGGTTAGTTTATGGGGAGAATGCCGTGAAGAAAGGATTAGATGCTTTTCTAAAGGAAAAGAAAGTGTCACTGATAAAGGCTGGGGTGACCAGTAATAAGCAGAACTGATGAAAACATTGCAAAAATTCATTGCACTGTGTGTCAAAATCATCAGCTGACTGTGAGAAGCATAGCATACCAAGTAAACATTAATGGAGAAACAGTAAGGAAACTCTTAATGGCAAACCATGGCCAACAACTCCTGCTCTTGTGCCTCCACAATGCATGCACCCGCTCACACAGCACTATGAATGAGTTCTTAGTAAATAAATAACTGTATTGGAACACCCTCGCATCTTACCTGATCTAGCCCCCAATGACTTTTTTTCTTTGTGTAAAAATAAAGGAAATGTTGAAAGGAAGACATTTTGATGACATTCAGAACATCAAAGGTAATACGATGAGAACTTTGATGGCCATTCCAGAAACAGTTGCAAGACTGCTCTGAAGGCTGGACTAGGTGCTGGTGTGGGTGCACAGCTTCCCCAGAGGAGGACGTCAAAGTGACTGTAGTGATAGTCCCCGATGAGGTAAGCAGTACTTTTTCTAGAATGAGTTCATGAACTTAATTGTCAGGCCTCATACTTTTCAACTAGGCTTTGTTCTGATCAGACTTTGAAATTTCAACAGTGCCTAGCACAGTATCCTGAATGTGCCGGACTCGACAATCAATGCCTTAAGCTTTTCCCTAAAAAAGTAGGGTCAATCTAACTTTTATTTTTGCTCTGGAGGACTTCACTGATTTTATCTTTTCTTATGGATGTCTTTGCCCTATTTCCTTGCCTAAGTGACTCCATAGCTTTAAGACCTTCAGAGCTACACATTTGAAATTGTCCCATATAACAACTGTATGTAATGTTCAAAACAAAAATAAAATCTAGCATGAGATGTGAAAATTTCCATCCCATAAGGTTACTTTTTCCTCATTAGAGTTTTGGCTTCCATCCCTAAGACCAAATTCCAAGAACAGGGCAGGCAAGGAGCCTTATTTCTTATTTATTGTCTATCGTGCTTGGTTCTGGCAGGGAGGTCAATGAGAAAATAAGGACCTGGCCTATCTGAAGTCGTGCTGGTTGCAACTGAAGACTGGGCCAGAAAATCATTCAGTAAGCTCACCCACTTTTCCCAACAGCTCCTAAGCTTACTCATTGGCTCAGAATGAAAAGCAAAAAAAAAGAAAAGGGACTATATTTGTGTTTTATCGTTCATATGGGAGTATAATTGTTTATACTGGTGAAGTGGGGCAGGGTGAGGGCGATTGGTGGGAGGCAGGAGGTGGCCAGATCTCACCGAGCGTGCACATGTGAGGGTGTTCAGCGCACCCTCGGAGTGGAGGGCTCTTCTATAACTAGAACTTTACCTTGGAAGTGAAAACAATACAACCTAAAAATTTGTACCCTCATATTAATTTGAAATAAAAATAAAGAATGGCAATAAAAAAAATATGATAAATAAGAAAGGACAACCAAACAATGATGCAAGAATCTCTAGCAATAAAAACAAGGACCTCTTAATAGAAAAACTGAGGAGTGTTTCTTGGGTTTCAAGTTAATGCAACAAAAATATTTATCAGATTGTATGCTCTGGGGTGTGACATCATGATGTCTTAGATGTCTCAGGAAGTAGCATGGTCAAAGCTCCACCAGCCCTCCAATTAGCCCAGAGTAATTTATTCATTCTCTGTCTCTCATATACCACATTTGTCAACAATTAAAGTAGGGTGAACGTTTAAATGGCCACATACTGGAATCAGCAAGCAGGTGCTGGAGCCAGGGAAGAGCATAGCACACAGGCGTCTGCCTTCGTGGAATACCACAGCCACAGTCATCTGATGACAGAGAAAATCACCAGCCACCACACGCAGAAAAGGTACACTTCCTCTACTAGGTACATATCCAGAAGACCAAAAATCACATTATAACAAAGACATCTGCACCAGAATGTTTACTGCAGCCCAATTCATAATTGCTAAGTCATGGAAGAAGCCCAAGTGCCCATCAACCCACGAATGGATTAATAAATTGTGGTACATGTACACCATGGACTATTATGCACCCTTAAAGAAAGATGGAGACTTTACCTCTTTCATGTTTACATGGATGGAGCTGGAACATATTCTTCTTAGTAAAGTATCTCAGGAATGGAAGAAAAAGTACCCAATGTACTCAGCCCTACTATGAAGCTAAATTATAGCTTTCACATGAAAGCAATAACCCAGTTATAACCTAAGAATATGGGGAAGGGGGAGAGGGAGGGGGAGGTGGGCAGAGGGAGGGTGATTGGTGGGATTACACCTGCGGTGCATCTTACAAGGGTACAGGTGAAACTTACTAAATGTAGAATATAAATGTCTTAACACAGTAAGACAATACCGTGAAGGCTGTGTTAACCAGTTAGAGGAAAATATTTCAAATTGTATATAAAACCAGCACATTGTACCCCACAATTGCATTAATGTACACAGCTATGATTTAATTTAGAAAGAAAGAAAGAAAGAAAGAAAGAAAGAAAGAAAGAAAGAAAGAAAGAAAGAAAGAAAGAAAGAAAGAAAGAGAGAGAGAGAAAAGGTATACTAATAGTCCTAACAACACTCTCGGGTTAAAAAAAAATCCAGAAAGTAAACGTTCTTTTTTATTCCTTATATTTTAGCCCTGTTTGTTTCGTGCAATTTTTTTTCTCTTCGCAGGATCAAACACTGCCCAGACTCCTGTTTACCTTTTAACAAACAGTAGATAAACCATGGAGCCAGTACAATTCAGTAATCAGAAAGAGTATGTCCCCTCCACCACACTTTAGTCAGGAAAATTAAAGTTCTGTTACCCCAACTGCTGGTAGACAACCCTGTCTGAGGCTGGCGAAACACAAGAGCAAGTGAAAACACACAAGCTCACTTCATCTGGGAACCACAACAAGAAGCAACTCGCTGCTGTAAGCGCTGCCCTGCAATCACACTGGCTCGTGACTGAAATACCATCATTACCCGATAGAACTGATCTGATTTTGTACTCAACACCCTAAAATAAAAGGCTTCTTTTGAATACCAAATACAAGGACTGGAAAGCAAAAAAGCAAATCAATAAATACAGATAATAATTTGACAGTGCTTTAAAGCATGGCTTTTTCCCCCATCTTCCTGTCACACTGAGTGGCAGCCAGTGACAACTGCTCCACAGGCTGAATGAATGAAAGATGGGTTTGCTAAGCCAAAGAAATTCCACAGATAAACTGCAGCCGAGGACTTGTATTAGATCATGAGAGGGCTTAACTCATAGGGCACCAGCAGCAAACTTCAGGAAAAGCCACCACAGTAGTAGGCTGCAGAGGGGAGGACCCAAAATGACATTTTATTCTTAGGTACAACGAGAGAAAAAATATGCTTATTGCTTTAAAAGAGTTGCTATTCAGGCTACGTTGCTGTGTTTATGTATATATTTTTATATATATACATGCAGACACACATATATATGAAAGCTTCATTAATTAGGTTAATAAAGAAAAGGGACGTTGGTGACATTTATTAAAACCTGTGCTAAAATCATGAATAAGAATTATATAGAACACTTGGCCAGAGGAACTTAATTTCAAATACCAGGACGAGAAAGCCCAGAAAAGATGCAGAATCTTTTCTCATGAGACTTATTTGTAGCACAGGAAATAAAAACACTTCTGCGCATAATGTTTAATTCATTAACAGTTGACAGGATTATTAAGGGAAAATATTTAAAGATGGGCATAATTTTAAAACAGACTTCTACTGAAAATTATTCCGCTTTATTTTCTCATCACACCAAGCCCTTCACCTAATCCCATAATTTGAAAGAATAGAATGAAGGAAACTCTCTTTTATTCAAATCACTAAAAATGCCTTCCTTAGCACCACCCTGCCATCATTTCCATAGGAGTTAACATGCTTGCTAATCCTCTTATTTTCCCGACATCACCCCCTATTCATATAGTCACATGTTCCACATTTGATCCACGCTTCTGAAGATTTTTCTGCCTTCCCAGCGTAGCACCCGCTAATTACTAAGATAGGCATCAGCATCAAAAATATCCCCTGAAACCTGGAACCCAGCCTGGACAGGCAAAGGGCAAAATCCGAGTGTGGTGCAGGGCTGGCCTTGGGCTGGTGTCCACTCTGGGCCCTGCCCTGAGTAAGGTCCTTCATATGCTTCTTCAATTCACTGTGATTTCCCAGCTCAGCTGTGTTTATTGCTCCGATGAGCACAGAGGAACTGGACAAAAGAAGAAGGGACATTCAAATCTGAAGCCACCTCACTGCCACGTAATGAACTTGCCCGGCCACCCTGCCCTCACCCCCCACGAAGTTCTGACATTGAAGCCCTAACTCCCACTTACTGTATTTGGAGTGAGGGGCTCTATGGAGGTGACTGTGAGGTCATGAGGGTGAGGCCTGCGTCCAACAGGATCAGTGTCCTCAGGAGGAGAGACCCTAGAGAGCCCTCTTGCTCACTCTACACATAATCAGTAGAAAGATCGCGTGGGGACAGCGCAGCTGGGAAGAGGACCCTCATCAGACATTGAATCTCCCTGCTACCTTGGATCGTGAACTATCCAACCTCTGCAACTGTGGGACAATAAACATGTGTCTTCTGAGCCGATGGGTCTGTAGAGTGTGTTACAGCAGCCCACACATGGGCATGCCCGCCCCGCAGCTCTTTCCCACTATTCTGCCTCCTGGGATGAGAAGGTTCCTTCCCCATCAATTTCTAGAACAAAAGCTTCCTTCTGACCCTCCTGGTCTTTTATTGTCCCCATATTAGGGGCATGCATATGAATGAAATATATGATTCTACCGGAGACTCATCATAATTTAACAGGAATTAATGCCCTTTTATTATAAAGGACCCTATCAGCCACGGCATAACAGTCGGCAACAACTGGAATTAATTCGTGTCAGAGGAACATCAAGAAAAATCCATTTATGACCCTGAAGTCATGAAATTTAGCATAATTACACATGCTCTTGTTTGGGTAATTTTTTCCTCCTCATTAAACGAGGCATCTACATTAGATTTCAATCTGATCAGTCTTGACTAGTTATGTTTCTGTAATCAAGGGCATTTCCTCCCCAGTCAAAGTTAACACAGGCAAACCACAGTAAATGTATGAACCAAAGCTCAGGTTTAACCACTATAAAGCCTTAGAGAACACATCACTGATAGCAGACGAACTCATTCTTACTATTCACAGTATCCTTCAACAAGTATTTATCGTGCACCTACCATGTAGCAGGCAGCGTCCTAGGTGTCTTGAAGACGTACGAAGTGAAAAAGCATAACTCTAAGAAGGTGTTGGGGAACTAGGCCTGCCTTCCCCCCTTCTACCGCAGCCCACGTCCTGGCTTACTGCTCGGTCACATGGGGAATAAAATAAACAGGTTAAGACTAACAGATAAGGTTAATCTTCCCCCGTTTTGTGGTGGTCTTCATGGGGGATGCCTCCAAAGACATTAAGAAGACAAACTTTAAAAGGCACTGACTTGACAGCATCATGAAAAAAAAAAACAGAGGCCCCTCTAGGTTCCATAGAAGGCTTCCTCCTCTGCCCAGGACAGGGTGCGACCCGCATCCGAGCAGAGTCTGCCTTCAACTAACCCACCATCCAGCCTCTATCACCTGGATTTCAGGGGTAGCAGGAATCTGTGCCTGGGGAAAGACTGTGATTTGCTGTTACTCATTCCTGGAAAGGAAATAAAAATGTTTCTCCAGGTCAGGTTCACACGCACCTTATGGGAAGAATCCATGTAAGTTTTCTCTCCCTTTTGAAGCCATTCTGGAGTCAACCGCAGCCTTCACAGCTTTCCCCCAAGCAGATTAATTATGATCACAAAGCAAAGATATCAGATGGGTTCAGGGAAATGAGAACACTTTAGTTCCCTTGGTTACTCAAATTTAGGAGGCACTGAGGTATTTATTTAGGAAAGGAACACTTAGTTATGAAGGAATTTTTAAGGACCCCTTATGTGCTAAAATTATAATTGGAGAGGAAGTGTCTAACTGCTACTATAATAAAATGTGGTTTTATCAGGGCCTGGAGTAACACCCGGAATCAGAAATAAAACAGATCCAGTTCTCTAGACCATGAACTCCTAACACAGCTTATTCCTTGGAGAACAAGATAATCTCCGTAGGAATATTAAGACAACATTATAGAAAGTATGACTTCAATGGTGAAAAAGCCTCCCTTTAACACTGCTGCTGCTGCCAGATTAAAAAATAAAAATTGAACTTAGTAGAGACTATAAAAGAAACATAAGCAGCCCTGTAGAAATAAAACAACAGGTGCTCCTAAGCCAAGAAAGGAAACATTTTAGGTTTTATAATAATAAGACATATTTCAGATTTCAAGACTATGGATAGAAATAGTCAAGGTTTCAAAATGTTCACAGGTTTGACTAAGAAGCTGAGAAAGAGCTTAAAAAACAAAACAATTGCACTAAAAGAGCCTTTGCCATTGAAAATTTTAAGTTTCTGCAAATTCCCTAAGGAAATACATTTCTAGCCGCTCTCATTCTGCACCCCCCTGACCCCTTCCCTACATACGTACTTTCCTAAAAATGTTTAAAGCAATTAGTGAATCTTAATGTACAAACTAGAACTTCCAGTGTTCTCCGCGGAAGCCACTGTAAAGAGTAGATGAGATCACGTTACAGCAAGATCTTGCCAAATAATAAACTGTGCCATGAGGAATTTCACAGGGCAGCTGGGGTCGGTATAATGCGACTCCCAGGTACACACAGAGAGGTGCCTCCTCCTCCACCGAGGAAGGCAATGAAAAGGCACGCTGCATCACCAGAGCCACGCACCCTCACCCGGGGAAGAGGAAGCAACCTCTACGCCGAGAAACTGAAACACTGTCAAACAGAGAGCTCTGCTTGGGGAGGAGCGGCCATGGGGAAGAAGTCCGGAAGAGGCAGTGGACTGGTCAGCTTCTCCAGAAATAAAGAAGCAGTGCAGTGTATTCAGAAAGAGGTTCATTATAAGGGTGGGCTCACACCATGAGGGAAGTCGAAAAGCCTGGAATGTCAGTGCTGTGTAGTTCCACGCTAGTCCCTAAAGGTCTGAGAACCAGCGAAGCCAACAGCTTAGGTCCCTGTCTGCACTTGAGGGAGAACCAGGAGCTCCCACATCCAACGGCAGAGAATGAATGTGCCAGCTCACACGGAGAAAGCGAATCTGCCCTTTCTTTGCTTTTTTGTTCTACTGGGGCTCTTGATGGACGGGGTGATGTCCAACCACATTGGTGAAGGCAATATTTTCTATTCCATTCACTGATTCAAACGCTAATCTGTTCCAGAAACACCCTCACGGACACAGCTAAAAATACCGTTTCACCAGCTATCTTGGCATCTCCTGGCTTATACACGTTGACACATAAAGTTAACCACCACAGGGAGTATAAAAAACATAGGATTCTGCAAGCAGTTGCCAGTGGGCCAGCTTCACCCACCAGCCGTTCTGGGCCATGGTACTGTGACCTTCACACACCGAGGTTAGGCTGTGATCACCGCAAACAGAAGACATCCAAGGTCCCCCAAATGCTCAGTGAGAAATAGTGCTGGGTGTCTGACAAAGACAGATCATCTACTCTGAGGTATCCAAGGTAGTTTATTTGAGAATCTATCCTCCCAGCTATTTGTTATTCTTTCTCCTACCTGACAGAATTAATCATTCCTTCTTCGGGCCTCCCAAACCCAGGCATACATTCCACTGGCATAGCAGCTGATGTGGCGTATTTTAATTAGAGACACATCTGTCTTTCTAGCTGTGAAGCTCCTTCAAAGAAGGAATCACATCCTTTTAATACTTGTAGTGTGCATAGTAGTGCAGGGACGGGCATCAAATAGTTGCTCCAGATTTCATGAAGGAATTAATGAATGAATTCATGGGTGAAAGTTCTAAGTCCTTTACCTGTGTTTCTTTTCAGCATAGAATTCACAACAAACTTTTCTACACTTATTTTCTACTACTATTCAATACAAACTTTCCCTTCAGATTGACCAGACTGGCCAGTAGACTGTCCTATACATTCTTGCCTCTGGGCCTTTAAAAACTGTATTATTGGGCGGTGCCTGTGGCTCAGAGGAGTAGGGCGCCGGCCCCATATGCTGGAGGTGGCACGTTCAAACCCAGGCCTGACCAAAAACTGCAAAAGAAAAAAAAAAATCTATTATTTCCATGGCCTAACTTTAAGGCCTAGTTCAAATGTAACTCCTTTATCTTCCTAGATTGTACCCTCATTTCTAAACTCCTACAATATTTATGGTCTGCAATATCCACCTGGCACTTAAGCGCATATTGTGATGATTTGTACTGAACTCTTCGTTGCTGGAGCTTTTTTATGCTACAGAAGAAAACATTCCTTTCCACCGCGTAAGAGGGGCTAAGACTAGTTCCAAAAAACACACCACAGCAGTGGGAAACCTATTGATTAAACAATTTAAGAAGACAGCAAAAGTGGAAACTCAGAAGATTTGGCAAAATCGAAAGAAGGAAAGAAAAACCCAAGTAGAAAAACCCAACTCTTGTTAACCCAAGAGTAACAGAAGCACACATCTGGTCAGGCACATAGAATGTTTGCACTTGCTCGTCTCCTGATGCTCAATTTCTCTATCTTTCTCCAGAGACAGAATGATAGCAAGAGCTCAAGCTCTGCGTGTATAAGCTGAAATTGCATAGTTCCCTTCAATTCCTCTCCCATCTTTTTTTAATTACCTGGAAGACTTTGTATAAAACAGAGATTGCCTACCTCTTGACAGTTAGATTAAACTTGCTATAACGAAAGGACTTGGTACACATGCCTCATTAGTAAAGGAGGCATGGTCGGGTGGAGGTAGAGAGAGAGAGATTTTGACTTTTGATCTCACCTCTTGATTTCTCTTGCCCCCAGTTGCTGTTAAGATTTTCTGTGTCTTTCTTTACTTCTTTCATGTTTACGTGGATGGAGCTGAAACAAATCCTTCTTAGTAAAGTATCTCAAGAATGGAAGAAAAAGTACCCAATGTATTCAGCCCTACTATGAAATTAATTTATGGCTTTCACATGAAAGCTATAACCCAGTT
>CAUYPK010043472.1:0-45571 GCA_963574355.1 Loris lydekkerianus | reverse complement strand
CTATAACCCAACTATACCACAAGACTATGAGGAAAGGACCAAGGAAGGGGAAGGGAGGGGGGAGGTTTGGGTGGAGGGAGGGTAATGGGTCGGGCCACATCTATGGTGCATATTTTTATCTATAATAAAAATAATAATAATTAGAAAACAAACAAACAAAAAAGAACCTGTGGACCTATACAGTTAGGGAGGACTTACTGCATAGGAAATGAAGTGAAAGAGGCATGGTGTAATAAAAAAAAAAAGCCAAAAACCTATGTTTTTAAGAAGAGCTGGGGCTTATATCATCCTTGTTAGGATTGATATCTCATTGAATCTGACAACAACCTGATGGTGAAATTATATTATTACTTACTATTACTATCAATATTTTACATATAAGGAAACCAAAGCACACAGATGTCAAGTAACATAAATGGAAAAGCTGGAACCTTAATCAAGGAACACTTTTTTTTTTGAGCTTTGAACAGCTGTGCAACTATTAGATCTTTCAGTCAGGCTTTTCTGAGCAAAGCATAGATAATCCAGTGCTTGAAAGTGAGGTTGAAAGTGAGGAACCTTGTGAAGAACGAAAAATTTTGTGAGGCTACTAAATAGTCAGAAAAGAAAAGAGCAAAGAGGAAGGAAAAGGGCCGAAATGTAAGACTTGCCATAGATTTTACACATTTGCACATTCATAGTTTAATTCTGTGATGGCGGCCAGCCTGGAATCCAGTGCACACCTGCAGGGTAACAGCACTCAGATTTTTCATGAGAAACTATCCTTCCAATCCTTGAAGGCAGCAGTGCTCAAAGGGTGGTCCCCAGATCAGCATCACCTAGAAACTTGTTATATTAATAAATGCAAATTATCAGGCTACAAGCCTGAGGAGCTAAATCATTCTGGGGGGTTAAGCCCAGCAATCAGCATGTTAATAGGCTCTTGAGGGATGTCTACTATGAGCTGTAAGACATGTAGTTTGGATACATCTAATCAGAACCTGACTTTTGAAGTGGGCTTTTTAATTAAATGTGGCTGATCAGAACATTGTGTACACCAAGAAAACATGGCTGATTCACCCAAGTGGAGTTCATAAGACACGATTTTGAGAATCCTATTGGAAATGTTGAGGAAAACAAGTGAGACTGGATTTCTTTGTCCTTACTAGAAGACAGACTGCTCTGGGAAAGGAGCCAACTCAGAAGGCACCAAGGTGAGTAGAGCTATGCCATCTTTTACCAACATCCTCTACATCCCTGAGTTCTGTGCAATGCCAACCATGAGCTGTCACGTGTCCATTTATTCATGTTGGGTCTTCTGCCCATGCTCTTCCCACTTCTTTGCTTTCTGCAGGTGGAATTAACCATTTCCAGTTCCCATGAACTCACCAGCCTTTTCTTATATTGAACAATCCCCTAATCCCCTTCTCTGCTAGTCATTTTCTGGCAGTTTTTGGCCGGGGCTAGGTTTGAACCTGCCACCTCCAGCACATGGGGCTGGTGCCCACTCCTTTGAGCCACAGGTGCTGCCCTCTGCTAGTCATTTTCATGTTTCCACTCACTCCCTCTCCATCCAAAAGGATCTCCCTGAAGGTAGGAGAGTAAAATTACTGCTTATTTTTATATCTGTATCCTTAGTACTCAACATCATAGTAGACACTTAAAAATATATTTGTTGAATAGATAACTTTCCTACATTCTTCATAGGATTATTGTGAGGATCAAATGAGAATAAGACTCAGAATAGACCTGGTGAAATATACATCTCTGAGTCATGTTTGTAATTTGGGCTCTTCTTTTCCACATATGTATCTTCACAAGCAATGACTGTGAAATAAAACTGGTAAACTCTGTACATCTGTGCCAAATTGATTACAAAAATGGTTGCAATTCTTTGTTGCTTCCTATATGAAATCAGAACATAAGTATAAGGAAAAAAGACCACTGTGATAAAGGACAGGTTGAGTTGTTCTGAATATGTATTACATAGAGATTTGACTTTGAGTAATTAAGCATAAGAGTAGCTCAAAGGAACAACTAGGATGAGGCTTTCAAACAAAAGGAAAAGCATGTACAAATGCCCTGTGGCAGGAGGTATCTTGGGTGAGAGGGGCTGGACAGATGGGCACAAGTTTTGTAGCCTGAGGCTGTGTTAGAGACTCAATTTTATTCCAAGAGTAATGAGAAACCATGAAAATCTGTTAGGAGAGGAGCAACATCACCAGTTTGTTGCTTTGAAACACCACTCTGGATCTTACGGCTTTTACAGTTAGCCCACACCCCGCCCTAATATTTTATAATTTTTATTACTTCTAAATTATAAGGTTAAAAATGACATAAATGTTTGCAACCACTTAAAATTCGCAATTGTCTTATTGTTGCTAACTTTTCACTTTAACTGTGAAATTTCTTAAATTATTTTAAGTCTAGGAGTGGTTCCCATCACCTATGTATTATGAAAAATAAAGTCTGAAGTTAATAAAGTCTAATAACCATCATTTAAGGAAGAGTTTTACACAAGATTAAATCGTGAACACCCCCAAATTAATATACATGTATCTGATTAGTAAAGTGTATTTACTAATTTTTATATTTAAAATAAATGTGGACTGCTTAAGGCAAATTAACATTTATGCAATTTTTTAAATAGCTTTGCAAATCTTACACATAAAACACATCGTAAGCATGTGTTCTAGTTCAATCTTAAAATTAGAAATTATGAAACAAGGGCACTTCCAGTCACTTCTATTACTTGACATTCAATGAAAGCAATGGTGCGATAAAAAGAAATACAGGAATCTCAAAGGAAATTGGAGAGATTGTATACAAAACCTCATGGCACATCAATAATGTGCATTGACTATATAAACCCTTTCTTTATTCTAGACAAGAAGTAGTTTGTCACATTTATTTTTTTTTTCCAGATTCTACTATTAAGCTAACTTTACATTCTTTTAAGAAGTGGTTTTGTTTAATTTGGGTGTTCTGATGTTCTGGCAATATTGTTTGCAGATGTTTGACACTGCCCCACCTAAGTCTCAGATCCGACACTCCCACGTAATCTTCATGTTTCTCCACTGCCACTTTAGAAACACATGATTGCTATTGTCAGCTACAATTACCACCTACTGCGGAGCTTTGCTTAAGCTGATTAGAGAAGGTATACATGTTTCAGCAGCTTTGAGACCGAGAAAACTATAGGTGTAATTCACCATATGATATTTACTTTGTATTCCAGTGTAACAGAGGAGAAATAGGAACGGATTAAATATACCAGAGGACAAAAAGGTAGAGACAAGCAGATATAGCCTGAAAGACATTGTTGGCACCCCATGCTGTTTCAACCTTGACCAGAATGCTGGAGGTAAGAGGTTCTCACAAAGTCAGCACTCTTAACAATTCTTTTTTGTGAGTGGTTGTCCCGGTGCAATACTGGAAGGATGTTAGTGGCATCCTTAGTCTGTACAGACCACACCGTCCTCCCAGTTGTGACAAGCCACATTGCCTCCCCTGGAAGCCAAAGGCCCCTGACTTGAGGAATAGTACTCTTAGGCCTTCTAGTGTTTAGGGTGGTGATTTTCCAAAGGTGTGCCTTGGCACACCGGGTGCCCTGAGAGGATCTTAGGTGTGCCATGAAAAATTTTAAAGTCCACTAATTAAATTATTTTTGAAAGATGTTCAAAGCACAGTAAATATATTCTTATTTCACTTTTTTTTTGATCAACATAATTTAAGTGTGCCCCAGGAGTTTAGCTATAGGTTCAACCTATGAGATTAAACGGGTTAAAAAACACTGGTTTGCAAAGACACCTGCTTGCTTCTCACTTCCTAAAGTTGACGAGATCACCTTGGTAGCAAGTAGTTTTGCTACTTCCTAGGAAACAGGCTCACAATGAGCTCTAATCCTCTAGCCTTTAAGCCCTCCTCCCTTTTACTCTCAAATATGCTTATTTAATAAGAATGTCAGCAATAACAGAAAAAAATAAAATGAATAATAGCTATTTTTATAAAGTCGTTATAATGTGCCAGCCCTTGTTTCCAAACAAATATATATATAATTGTATATATATCATATAATCTTTAAAAAAATCTTATGAAGTATACAATATTATCTTAATTTACAGCTGAATGAATTGTCATTTAGAAATGTGGACAAATGTTTTTAGGCTAAAAAAAAGTCCAAAATTCAGACTTGCCATTGAAGGTCTTCCAGTACCTGGCCACAGTTGCCCTCTCCAGACTCACCTCTCACCACCTCTTCTAGACGAACTGTACTTCCTTTCACTCCCTGAAACCAGCAAGCCAGTCTCTGGGAATCCACACAGTGTCTCTCCTCGGGCAGACGTGGTCCCCTGAATCCCCGACTCCCTCATGTGGCTACTCATTCTCTGGCTGCAGCTCTGATACTGGTTCCAGTAGACATACCTCATCTCCCTCCACATGATTTGGTCCTTGAGGACTCACTGTACTTGGCATTTGTCATGTGTCCCTGTGCCCCCTCTGAACAAAGGCACATCTCAGTCCGTGGCTGGACTGAGTGCCTAGAGCCTAGACAGGTGCTCGTCCCAAAGTTACTACTAAGTGAATATTATTTATTTACCAACTGAATGAATGAAGAAAGAATTACTATTTCCAAAGATATTTAGCTCAGAAGTAAAGGAATAAGGATTCTCACTCACATCTTTCTGATTTTGAAGCTAATTCTGAACTCCTGAGCCCTTTTGGATCTCAAGTTCCTGAAAAGTCTCTCCACCCTGCTAGCTGCATTTTGGCCTTACTGGACCACAAACTATGACCTTATAAGAGGACAACTTGAGGGAGGCGCCTGTGGCTCAGTGAGTAGGGCACCGGCCCCATATACCGAGGGTGGTGGGTTCGAACCCTGTCCCGGCCAAACTGCAACAAAAAAATAACCAGGCTTTGCGGCAGGCACCTATAGTCCCAGCTACTTGGGAGGCTGGGGCAAGAGAATTGCCTAAGCCCAAGAGCTGTATTTTGCTGTGAGCTGTGACACTACAGCACTCTACCCAGGGTGACAAAGTGAGACTGTCTCTTAAAAAAAAAAAATAAAAAGGCAACTTGAGACCCATGGGAAGGATATCATACAGTCTCATCTCAGAAACAGTAATGATTAAAACCATTATTCGTGATTCCATAGAACACACACCTAAAAAGAGGAAATGGACTATTACATTGAAAAATCAAAATTGGATGACTTTAATAAAAATCACAACTAACAATGACACACTTTTTTAAATCCTGTACTAGATCTTACCAGTTCATATGGTAAAGAGTTTAATACTGTGGTACAGTTTAAAATGCCAAGCATCACCCTCTGTGCCTGTTAACAAATGGAGTTCCACCATGTGTGAAAATTTCATGATGATACAATCTGTGCTTCTCAGTATATTTCAATAGATAGTAAGCAGTTATGGGTAAGACTTTTCTAACCAGTCTTCAGGTTTCATTGAACTTCATTATGATTGGATGACCTCCTCAAATCCAATGACAGGCAGTGGTGCAATTCTCTGCAAATGAGTGAACAGATATGTTTACAGTACCTAAAATGCCTCATGAAATATGTTTAATTATGCATAGGTTACCAGCTGTTGGCTTAGTGTACTGTATGTAGGATGAAATAGTCAAGTCAGAAATAATATATAACCTATTGGAAAAGGATACTAAAGACAGCTACTGTGCAAACAGCCCCTTTGGAGCCAGATGCCAAATGTCAGCATTTCAAATAGACAAAGTAACGGCATTTTCTTATCTTTTCTACTGTTTATGGCTTTGTAATTAGTCCACTGGGCATGGCAATGTTACAAAAAGGCTATTAATCTAAATTCATGATTTAATTCTACATCAAAAAACCTGTCTTAACTGATAGCTAAAGCTTAAATTCTGAAACCCAACTTAGAAATAAATGAACAAGTAATTTTAAGTAAAACGAAACAAAGATCAAGTGACACCCACCTCTACAAACAACAGCAATAAAATCTCTGGAAGGGCAGTGCCCTGGATTTCACCTTGGGAAATCCAGACTAATAAATAAAATGGTGACAATGAAATAACTATAATTACTTGGACTAACATACAGTGATGACTTGCCTCTCTATAATTGGATTGTGTATTATCCGACATAAACACTCATACTGCCTGCTACTGCTTAGATCTTTTTTAAAGCAAAGATTGTATATCATATTTTATGCTTAAGTATACATTTATATGCAGAAAATGTTTGATGAAAATACTTTTTTAAAATTAATTTCCTTTAGCCAACTGTCTGCTGCCTATGGATGGGAGAAAAAGTTCCATATCCTCTGTCAATTTATCTTTAGGTTTTCTGAGCTATTTTCCAATCCAAAAGAAATTTCCCCAGATATAAAAAATAAATATGTTAAAATATTTTCAAGCAGGATGTAGTAGTTTGCAGAGGACTATTAAGCAATGAATAGAAAAATGCAAGGGAGGAAGAGATGTCATTAAAGACTTACTGTGTGACAATCCTGGAAGCATGCTTTTTAAAAATGCTGTAATATATGATCAATAATCATTACTAAAGTTCCATAAGATAGGAACTAAGTTATCTGAATTTTGTTTGTCAGAAAATTTAGTAAATTTAAGTAAAATGCATGTGATAATCAATTAGATATTAAAAGCATCAAAATTTAAATCCACATCTATTTGATTTCATAGCCTGTGCTCTTATAGAGTATCACCTTGGATCATACGACCAATAAATTTGTTAAATATCTTCCATTCACATTAGGTGCTGCATTGAATTCTTGGAGCTCTAAAGAGTTCTCAGTTGAAAGAAGAATATAAATTAAAAGGCACATGTTTGTAATTGATAAAAAATGAAAAATAAAGGTTAAAAATAATACAGATAAAATAATACATCTTTGTTAGTTCATCGAAATATTCAAGGCCAGGAGTTGTGGCTGCTGGCCACATGCATAGCACTTTGGGAGGCCAAAGTGGAAGGATTGTTTGGAGCCAGTTTGAGACCAGCTTGGTCAACATAAATAGCTCCTGTCTCTATAAAAACAAATTTTCTTTTTTTAAAACTTAACTGGGCTTGGTGGAACACACTAGCAGTCTCAGCTACTCCAGAAGCAGAGGCAGAAGGATCAGTTGAGCCTCCAGTTTAAGCATACAGTGAGCTCTGATCACACCACTGCACTCCAGCATAGGTAACAGAGCAAGATCCTGTCTTGATAAAATAAAATAAAAAGATAAATACTCTCTATGCTATGTTACCTTAAAATAGAATTTGTTACTATTTTTAAACAGAGGAAAGGAAAGATAAGAAAAACAAGTGGCCAATTATGGCATCAATCAGATATTATTGACGTTAAAAATTACCAGCACTATCAAGAAGCACTACTTATAATGTAAATAACCCTTCACTCATATACCCAAACTGCCCATAAAGCCATTTTACTAAAAGCTCCCTTTTCATGTGTACACACACACACTCTCTCACACACATACTTGGTATAATTTAATGGATCATCCTACAAACATTTCTATATCTTGTGTTTTAAACATTATATACCTTGTTACAATGCCTTTGCAAATACATTAAAGCCTATCAAATTTATTATAATAGCTGAGTAGTCTTTTATTAGGTGCAGGTACTAGAATTGATTTAACTAATATTGGTTGGTTAATGAACCTTAAGTCATTTTTAGTATTTGCAATTGAAAATGTTAGACTGGGCGTGCCTGTGGCTCAAAGGAGTAGGGTGTCAGCCCCATATGCCGGAGGTGGTGGGTTCAAACCCAGCTCTGGCCAAAAAATGCAAAAAAATAAAATAAAATAAAATGAATAAAAATGTTAGATTGAACATCCTGTGAAAGTATGTGATATATACAGTATATGTGCAAATATGAACTTCTTATACTCACATATTGGACTTGAACTGCCTAGATAGTTATTCGGTGGTATATAATAAATTAGGACTAATGTCTAAGCTGAATTTGAATTTTAAAAAAGCCTTTTAATCCCAGTTGTTACCATTATTTTCTAAATTTACTTACAGATTAGGGATTCTACTTAACGAAATTGGTTGCTTATAAGTTAATATTTGATCTAACAATCTTAGTGCGAGAAATTTGCCAATGTATAGATGACAACTCTGATGGCCATTCCAGAGGAAGAGTTCCAAAATTACTCTGAAGGGTGGACTAGGTAGTTGTGTCAGTCATAGCTTCCCTGGGGGAGTACCTTGAACGTGACCACAGGGATAATATTTAGCAATGAGGCACACAGCACTTTGTCTAGGATGAGTTCACAAATTTAACATACAAACTGGACCTTGTAGAGAAGCCTTTAGAACTGTTTTCTCAATAGCTCTAAGTTAAGGAAGATTTTACAGTCATTTTTTACATTTTAGTTTTCAAAGTCAAAATCACATTGACTAAAATTCATGACAAAGTTTCATTAACTGGAATTTGGAGCCAGGATGGACCTAGGTTTTCTCTCTCCACAACTGATGATCTTACCCACCATGCTGTAGACTTAAGGATACAATATGCTATGCTAAAACTAATTATAATATTGGTATTCTTTTTCTTGGCTCAATGAGATGTTTATAGAAGTACATATTCTACTGAAGTTTGAATATTTTTTTCCAGTGACATCCTCTAGTGTTGAGTGATCAAAGAGCAATAAAGACTTTGAAAGCACAACTAATCCCCAATTCACCCAACAGATCTCCTCTCTCTCAACTGTTCCCTCCTTTTTAGATTAATAGACTTATCTGCATGCACTTTCTTATCACCAAGAAACTAAACTAGCACTAGGTTTTTTAAAATTCAAACAAACAAATTGTAATAATAATAAAACAAAGATCTTGTCTCACCTGAAGTTTACTAGAAAAACAAATCTATTTTTGTTGAGACTGATAGAAAATGCCAAACATTCGGAAACTATGATCTTTTAACCATTAAAATAATACTTTTCTTTTTTAAGTGTATTATTTTAAGTGTCTATTACTACACAGAGAAGATGTCTTCATCTTAACATTAAAACATTTCATATCATATTTTCAGACTATTTGTGTTTAGTTATTGCTTTAGCTGGTTTCAGATAATAATGAGTGAGGTTTCAGATAATAAATAGTGAGGCGGATCTCTGCTTAGATGACAAGCTTTCTACATGCCTACCACAAAAGACAAATATTTTGTCTTATCTAATTCTCAAGGAGCAATGGATACAGGAAGCATAAAATACTTGTTGCAAAAGCATCTTTAGGGGAAATAACATTAGTGCAGATTTTAAGTATGGTGGTTAATACGATGCATGCATCTATGAAAGTTTAATAATAACAATACCTAATTTCCTTGGGTATTTACTATGTGCTGAGCATTGTCTTAAAACCTTTACAGTATCATTTTGTTTATTCTTCAAAGTAACACTGTGAGATAAATACTTTTATCACATCAATTGTACAGACAGGGAAACTGAGGCAGCACACTGTTGAGATGCTTGTCCAAATTGACACTCTAGTGCCAAAGCCAGGATAGGAGTGTGGAAATATAAGTTAATGGTGCTGGACTGCTGAGAAGATTCCAATATAAGAAAAAGAAATATAATTTTCATTAAGCGTATACACTCTCCCTGGAAAATTTACAAAAGAGAATATTCAAATATTCATATTCCCTCCATTCACCTACTTTGAAAAATTCAAATTCCTTTTAATATGCAGGCTAATAAATTTGAGGAGAAAAGTAGATATCTTAAAAGTAAAAGATTTCAGTCATCTTACTGCTAAACATACCCGTTTAATTCTCCCTACATCCATCTACCTGCGTTGTGTCCTTCCTAATGAATGGGTTCCACCCTCAATACTTCTTCCTCCCACTCCCTCCTGCCTTACCAGGTATATTAGATTTTGATATTCTTTGTATCTCTTGTATATTTAATCCACCCATATGAATCATCTCTCCATCTAAGATTTTAAACTGAGATGAAATTTATATAATACAAAATTAACCATTTTAGATTAGCATTGAGTGCATCCACAATGCTGCACAACCACTGCCTCTATCTAAAACATCTCCTTGACTCCAAAAGGAAACTCTGTAGCCATCAAGAAGTTGCTCCCCATTTCCCTTTCTACAGCCTTGGCAATTGCCAATTGGTGTTCTGTCCCTTGGTGTTTACCTATTTTGAATATTTCATATAGAAGGAATCATACAATATATGACATTTTGAGTCTGGCTTATTTTACTTTGCATAATGTTTTGGAGATTCATTTGTGTTGTAGCAAGTATTAGGATTTCATTCCTTTTTATAACAGGAAAAAAACCTCTTTGTACCTATATACCATCATTTCTTTATCTGTTCATCCCCTGATGGACTTTTGGGCTGTTTCCACCTTTTGGCTATTGCGAATAATGCTGCTAAGAATATGCATGTACGTATATTTATCTGAGTACTAATTTTCATTTCTTTGGAATTCCTAGGAGTGGAATTGATGGGTGCTATGGCCTGAATGTTTGTTTTACCCCCACTAAATTCGTATGTTGAAACCTAATTCCTAATCCAATAGTGTTAAGAGGTGGGCCTTTAGGAGGTAATTAAGTCGTGAGTGCAGTGCTCTCATGAATGGGATTAGTGCCCTTATTATATTGATAGCAGCCAGAGAAAGCTTGTTTGCTCCTGGGTGAGGACACAGTGAAAAGGCACCTGCTGTAAAGACTCAGGCCCTTGTTAGACATCAGATTTGCTGGTGACTTGACTTGATCCTTGGCTTCCGGAACAGTTAAGAAAAAGTTTCTGTTGCTTATTAACCACTCAGTTTATGGTATTTTTTGTAGCATCTGAATAGATTATTACACTGGTTTAAAAAAATTAATATGCAGTCAAAACACTCACATTACTTGCCTGGTCAAGTCTTCCAGCTGCAAGGGCAGTGCCTGTGGCTCAAAGGAGTAGGGCACCGGCCCCATATACGGGAGGTGGTGGGTTAAAACCTGACACCAGCCAAAAACTGCAAGTCTTCCAGCTGCAATTAACTTGTAGGGAGAACAGTCTATATTTCATGCTCCCACGTATTCACTCTTCACTTTTCCCTAATCTCATTCCAGAAAACATTCTGCCTCTATTTTGTACCAAACTACACCTCAGTAGAGTCACTGACAATTTCCAGTTTTCTCTTATTATTTCAATCATCTTCTCACATCCACAGTGGTCAGCAATGTTTATCAAGTCCTCCTCTTAGAAACCCTCTATTTCCTGGGATTCCAGAGGCACATATTCCCTTGGATGTCACACTGCCATGCTTTGATTTGATCCATCTGGTTGCTCCTAATTATTTGCAACACAAACACACATGACTTTTTTTTTCCCAGACTGACATCTTTTAGGGCAATTCTGACATATTTCTTTTCATTATATACAGTCTTCTTAAGGGAACTTGACATCTCCAATAGCTTTAAACATAATCTGTGGAACCTCTCTGGAAGCATTTCTAACCATGCTTTCTCTCTCTCCCTCTCTTTTCAGCCTCACTGGTATGCTCCTCCTATCAGAGGGACTTCCCACATGCTATTTCTTTAGTCTAACCTACTTACTCAATCTACTCATATTTGATATGTCCGTTCAATTGCTACTTACTCAGGAAAGCCTTATTAATGTCACAAAGTCAAGATTCCGTTGTTTGCCTTTAATATCACATATTTATCTTCATAACATTTTCTCTTTCATTAGTATGATTATTTGTTTAATATCTATCTCTTTAATTAGACTTAAGTTTCATTAAGGTCCAGATCTATTTTATTCCTTGACTCCAGATCTGTATTTGTTCACCAAAACCTAATATAGTGTTTGTAATACAGTAGACACTCAATAAATATTTGTTGAGTGAATAAATGAGATAAAGAGAGGCATTAATGCAATCAGATTTCTCATCATTAAAAATAAATTGTGGCTTTAAGATCATTGTGTTTTCTTTTAAAAATTAAACAATACCTTTAAGGCAAGTCTTGGCTTGTAACCAAATAAAAACACTTAAGTAATGAATTTCCTAAGTGTTTTTTGCATAATCTATATGAAACCAAACCATTCTAAGGATGAAGACAATGGCAGAAGAAACAAAGAAAGATTGGAGAAAGTGTCTTAAGAATTAATAGATAAGTTAGATGAGGAAATCATAGACAGAGAGAACTGGAATGAACCATCAACATAATCTTACCCAAATGTTTTATTTGAAAGCCAGTGTTACCCACATGGCTCGTTTATTACCAGAGTGAATAAGAAAAGAGCTCTCAACCAACTAATCAATATCGTGTGTACTTTTAAAAGCTACTTTATTTAAATTTCCCTTTTATTTCATATACACATTTTTTGTTTAAAATTATTTCCTTTTTATTCTGAATTTTGAACCATTAATTTCCCCATTTTCAATTTTCTTCAAGAAATATAGTACATGACTTATAATTTGAGGAATAAACATAAACGAGGAAATAATACTATAATAATGATTCTGAATAATAATAATAATTCTGTAATTCTATAATAATTTTAACTATTTTTAAATTGCACTGTAGGACATAATATAGTTTGTTAAGGATATATATGTATATAGTGATATGTATTACCAAAAATGTCTCAGGTATCATTTCTGGGGCAAAAAGTGATTTTATGAAAACATTTCCTTCCTGTCTCAAGTATGAATGTCTTTGATTTTATGTTTGATGCACGTGCATGTTTCAGTGAAGTTACTATAACTCGGATTCTTTGAGGTAGAATTTTGACACTTTGACAGTTACTTGTAGAAGTAAAGTTAGCAAAATAGTTCTGTAAAAGGCCAATTAAGTAAAAAAACAAAACAAAACAAAAAAACAATTATTCGAAGGGAAGGACAAAGTTTGACAATGGACTCTCCTATTCATAACCATACCATGACTGTAAAATTGTTGGGGAGAAGGTACAAAAATGTATGTAAAAGGAAAGGAAATGACTAAAAGGAAAATAATGAAAGCATTGACTCTTTTCTTGAATTTTATCTTCAGAATGAATAAGAACTATCTAAAGTCAGACATAGATATTTTAAATCTATTATTTCTGAGATTATGTTTTGGTTGCCTTCTTTAGGCTTTGGGGCCCTGGGTCTTGCCTTTCCTTTCCTTTTTTTTTTTTTTTTTTGAGACAGAGTCTTACTATGCCACCCTGGGTAGAGTGCCATGGCATCACAGAAACCTCAAACTCTTGGGCACAAGCGATTCTCTTGCCTTAGCCTCCCAAGTAGCTGGGACTACAGGCACTCGCCACAACACTTAGTGCTATATCTATCTATCTATCTATCTTTCTATCTATAGCAGTTGTCATTGTTGTTTAGCAGGCCCAGGCTGGGTTCGAACCCACCAGCCTCAGCCACAGTGCTGTGAGCGCCAAGCCTCCCTTTTTAATTTTTAACTAACAGATAACAGTCACACACATTTGTAGGGTACCGAGTGATATTTTAATTCATGGATACAATATGTATTGATCAAATCCGGGTAACTAGTGTATTCATCACCTCAAATATTTATCATTTCTTTGTGTTAGGAACATACAAAATCCTCTCTTCTAGCTACCTGAAAATAAACAAACTATTGTTGACCATGGTCACCATGAAGTGCCATAGAGCATTAAAAGTTATTCCTCCTATGTAGTTGTAATTTGTATCCATTAACCAAACCTTCCCTATTTTTCCCTTCCCTTTTCTTGTAACCAATATTCTATCCTCTACTTCTGTGACCTCAACTTCATTAGCCTCTGCATATGACTGAGAACATGTGGTATTTTTTTGTGTGTGCCTGACTTATTTTACTTAACATAATATCCTCCAGGTTCATCTATGTTGCTGCAAATGACAAAATTTGATATTTTTGTTGACTGAATAGTATTCCATTGTGTATGGATACCACATTTTCTTTACACATTCATCTATTGATGGATGACTAGGTTGATTCCATATCTTTGCTACTGTGACTAGTGCTGCAATAAACATGGGGGTGCAGATGCCTCTGCTCTATATTGATTTCTTTTCCTTTGGATAATTAGCCAGTAATAGAATTGCTGGATCATACAGTATACTGTCCTATTTTTAGTTTGTTTTTTTAAACATACTATTTTCCATATGGCTATACTATTTTATATTTCCACCAAAAGTGCATAAGAATTTTGCTTTTCTCCATATCCTTGCATTTTTTTTTCTTTTTTTATAGTAGCCATTCTAACTGAGGTGAGATGCCATCTATTTGTGAATTTAACTTGTATTTCCCTATGATTAGTGATGCTGAACATTTCATTATATTATTCTTGGCTATTTGTATGTATTTGACAAATGTCTGTTCAGATCTTTTACCAATTTTTAAATTGATTGTTGTTACTAATATTACTGTTTTACTGTTGAGGTGTTTAATTCCCTGTATATTATGGACATTAATCTCAGATGAATAGTTTTCAGTTATTTTCTCCCATTCTGCAGGCTGTCTCTTCACTCTGTTGATTGCTTCTTTTGCTATGCAGAAGGTTTTTCATTTGATAAAATCCCACTTATCTATTTTTGCTTTTGTTGTCTGTGCTTTTGAAGGCTCATTCATAAAATCTTTGCCCAGACCAAGTCCTAAAGCATTTCCTTTGTGTTTTCTTCTAATAGTTTTATAGTTTTAAAGGTCTTATGTATAAGTCTTTAATCCCTTTTAAGTGATTTTTGTTTTAGTGAGAGAGATAGGTCTAATTCCATTTTCCTGCATATGGATATCCAGTTTTTCTAGCACCATTCATGAAAAGTCTGTCCTTTCACCAATGTATGTTCTTGGTGCTTTGGTTAAAAATTAGATGCCTGTTTATATGTAGATATATTTCTGGGTTCTCTATTCTGTTTCATTAGTCTATGAACCTGTTTTTATACCAGTACCAGACTGTTTATGTTATTATATCATTGTAGTATATTTTGAGGTCAGGTAGTATGATGCCTATAGTAGGATTTATTCTTTTTATTTAAAATTGCTTTGGCAATTTGACATATTTTGTGGTTCCATACAACTTTTAAGATTTTTTTTCTATTTATGTGAAGAATGTCAATGGTATTTGAATAGAAATTAAATTGTATTTGTAGATCGCTTTGAGTGGTATGGTCATTTTGACGATAGTAATTCTCTCAAGCCATGAATGTGAGATGACTTTCAATTTTTGTGTCTTCTTCAATGTCATTCATCGTACTTTATATTTTTCATTCCCACTACATTGGTTAAATTTATTTCTATTCTTTTCTTCATAGCTATGGCAAATAGGATTTCTTTCTAGATTTCTTTTCCAGCTATATGATTGCCAAATAGAAGCACTATTTTGTTGTTGTTGTTGTTGTTGTTGTTGTTAAGACAGAGTCTGACTATGTCACCCTCAGTAGAGTGCTGTGGTATCACAGCTCACAGGAACCTCAGACTCCTGGGCTTAAGCGATTCTCTTGCCTCAGTCTCCCAGTAGCTGAGACTACAGATACCAGCCACAATGCCTGGCTCTTTCTTTTGTTGTTGTTGCTACAGTTGGCCCTGGCTAGTTTCCAACCTGCCAACCTCGGTGCATGTGGCTGGCACTGTAACCAGTGTGCTGCAGGTGCAGAGCCAGCAATATTGGTTTTTGTATATTGGTTTTGTGTTTTGTAAACTTACTGAATTTTTTTATGAGTTCTAAGAGTTTTTAGGTTTTTCTATGTATAAGAACATGTCATCTGTAAATAAGGAAAATCTGAACTTTCTCCTTGCTAATTTAATTATTGTTTATTTATTTTGTCTTCCTTAATTGCTATGGCTGGATTTTTAGTTCTAGTAATAAGAGCGATGGAAGTGAGCATCCTTATCTTGTTCCAGTTCTTAGAGAATGAGCTTTCAACTTTCCCCATTTTTTATGATGCTAGTTGTTGATTTGTCCCATATGGCATTTATTATTTTGAGGTACGTTCTTCCTGTACCTAATTTTTGAGAGGTGTTATCATGAAGGAGTGCAGAATATTTCTACAAATATTGAGATAATCATATGGTTTTGTCCTTCATTCTGTTGATGTATCACATTTATTGATTTATTTATGGTTAAACATTCTTGTATCCCTGGAATAAATCCCATTTGATCGTTGTATAATCTTTTTGATGTGTTGCGCTCAGATTGCTAGCATTTAATTGGGTATTTTTGCATGTATGTTCATCAGGATGTACATGGCTTGTAGTTTTGTTGCTGTGTTCATACATAAATTTGGTGTCAAAGTAATTCTTCACTCGTAAAATGAACTAGAAAGAATTACCACCTTTTCAGTTTTTTAGATAGTTTGGAAAAATTGGTGTTAGTTCTTTGTTAAAATTTTGGTTGAATTCTGCAATAATGGCTTCTAGACACAGGCTTTTCCTTTTGGGGAAACTTTTTATTGCTGATTTAATCTTACTACTCATTTTTGGTCTGTTCAGGTTTTCTATTTCTTTTTGGTTGAAAATCTTGACAGGTAATATGTGTCTAGGAATTTATCATTTTCCTCTAAGTTTCCCAATTTGTTGGTGTGTAGTTGTTCCTAATAGTCTCTAGTGATCTTTTGTATTTTTGTGGTATCAGTTCTAATGTCTGTTTTCATTCTGATTTTATTGATTTGTGTCTTGTCTCTTTTTCCTGAGTTAGTCTAGCTAATAGTTGGTTGAACTTTTTATCTTGAAACAAGAAAACCTATTCATTTTCCTCTTCTGTATTTCTTTTTTAGTCTTCATTTTGTTTACTTCTGCTCTAATATTTATTATTTTTTACTTTCTACTAAATGTGAGTTTGTGTTTTTCTTCATTTTCTAGTTTCTTGAAGTGAAATGATAGGTTATTTGTTTGAAATCTTCTACTTTTTTGACATAGGTGTTTATTTCTGTACACTTTTATGTTAGCACCTCTTATGTATTCCATAGGTTTTCATATATTGTGTTTATTCTCTCATTTGTTGTAAGAAATTTCTTTTATCTCCTTCTTTATTTATTCACTGACTCTTTGGAGGATATCCTTTCATTTCCATGTATTTGTACAGTTTCCAATGTTTCTCTTGTTATTAATTTCTAGCTTTATTCCATTGTAGTCTAAAAAATACTTGTGATAATTTTAACTTATAAAAAATTGTTGAGATATTTTTCTGTCCAAATATATGACATATCCTAGATAATATTTCATGTGCTGATGAGAAGAAGATGTATCTGCAGCTGTTGAGTGAAAAGGTCTGTAAATGTCTGTTAGGTACAACTGGTCTATGGTATAGTTTAAATCAAATATTTCTTTTTTGAGTTACTGTTTAGATTATCTTTCCAATGGTATGAATGGGGCATTGAAGTCCTCAGTTATTATTGGGATATATCTCTCCATTTAGCTCTAATAATGTCTGCTTCATATAGCTGACTGCTCTGGTATTCCAGGCATATATATTTACAATTGTAATATACTCTTACTGAATTAATTGGCTTTTCACTATATAGCAGAACCTCTGTAAATTGACCACCCAAGGACTGTAACAATCTAGTCAACACATTGAGATTGGAGGCAAGCACAGTGGCTCACTCCTGTAATCCTAGAACTCTGGGAGGCCGAGGCAGGTGGATTGATTGAGCTCACAAGATCAAGCCAGCCTGAGCCAGAGCGAGACTCACCCCCACTGCCCCCATCTCTAAAAATAGCCAAGCATTGTGGCAGGTAGATATATAGTTCCATCTACTTGGGAGGCTGAAACAAGAGAATCACTTGAGTCCAAGAGTTGGAGGGTGCTATGAGCTAGGATGCCACAGCATTCTACCATGGATGATAAAATGAGACACTGTCTCAAAAAATATATATATTGAGGTGGTCAACATAAGGAATGAGGCTACTGTACAGATATGCATATACACATCTATTTTAATTTCTTTACAGCTTTTATTAGAGAATATCATGCAAAATCATATACAATCAAAACGTGGCAAAATAATACCTTTAGTATCATGCAAAATCAAACATTTATTCTGTTCATGGTTTAATCATTCTTTCCAAAAAGAGCCAATCTATGTCTGTTTCTTATTCTTATTACAAAAGTAAGCAGAGAAAGCATTCTCAGTCTTAGCTATACTACTCAGCATACCTGGGCAGTTACCCACAGCAAATGACTCCAACTATATTATCAGATGCTTGGCACCCTCTTTTTTTGGAGTCTCTGCAACTTCTGTCTCATCCTCACTTGCTTCTTCCACTTCATCAACTGTTTCATGCACTTTTATGCTGATCTATACTTTGGTCAATATCACTTCAAAAATTGCTTCTGGGTCAGGTTTATTGTAGGTTGCCACCTCATCATCCAATATAACAAAACCTTTGAATTGTCCCATGGGAAACGAACTAACTGATAGGCCAAAATATCATGCTCTTGGACTGTGACAAATCTTTCTCAAAACACTATTGTTTCTGGCTAAACTTTATTCCAAGCAGAACTGATCCGGGGCACAGCATTCCGAGTGTTAACTGATGCAGTGGATGAATTTGCTTCCACAGGAGGACCACAGTTTTGTGTTTTAGTAATGACTCACTGCAGGAGCAGAACCTGGTAGTGCATTTTAAATGTTTTGATGATAACTTGGTCAAGAGGTTGGAGTTTTGAGGTCATGTTTGGAGGCAGACATTTTAATGTCACATTTGTGAGATGATTCACTTGCAGTGGCTAGGATAATTGTCTACTGTCAGTAGAACAGACCATTTCTTCTACTTCATTTCTTTCTTCATGTCTTGATACCCCTTACTACATCTTCAAATAGGGCACCAATTTTCCATGTACATTTGTTTGATCTCCAAGTGATGGGAGGTCTTCAGGCTTCAGGTTTGTTTGTGAATGTACATGGCTTTGCCAATTTACTAATCACTAAGGGCTTTCGTTTCTCTCTTTTGAGCTAGTGTAAAGAAAAACTGTGAAACTTTCTTTGGAAAGTTTTCCGCTATTGCATTTGTCACCTTTCATGACAAGGCTCCTGTCATGTATTGCCTTGGAAAAGAGTCCACATTTGTCAGCATTAAAGATGTCATGATCTTTGAAACCACTTATGAAGTCTGAGAACTTTTGCATGAAGTCTTCCACAACTTTTACTGGAAATTCATAGGTTTCACCACACAAAACTTTCAGAGAGATCTTGTGTCACAGTTTAAACTTATCGAACCAACCACTTAAAACTTTGAAATCTGCATCCTGAATTCCTGTGCAAATGCTTTTTAGCAACTTCTTGGGTTATCAGCCCAGAGATTCAAGTGTTAACATCCCTCATTTTTTTAAACCAACTTAATGTGGCTTCATTGCCTTCATTGAGAAAAGATAGGTCTCCACTTTCCTTAACATATCTCTGCAAGTACTCATGTCTGGGTGTTGCACCCTGTGGTCTTGCTAACACCAAAATAGTCCACCATCTTCATTTGGCTGCTTTCCAGAAAATGTAGAAGATCAGTCTTTTCCTTCAATGTCACCTCTAGAGTTCTTTCCTTTGGGTCATCATGTCTTAATTAACTATAAAATTTTTCCATAATTATACCTGCAATTCAGACCAGTCCTTCACACTGAAGAAAATCCTCTGCAACATTTGATAAATAATAGGATATTATGTCTAATCCAACACCTGGAAATAATAAAACGTGAAAAAAAACTTGTACTAAAGAAAAAATATAACTACGGGGCAAAGCCCATATCTGTACCCCTTGATAGACTGGAATCAACTGGATAAGTTATAGAGGACAAATTAATACTGTGTGTCACTGTCAAAATGGTGAAGATAGAACTTACAGTGGGTAATCAATATATAGAAGTCAGTCTTCCTTGGAGTACATGTGATACATGTCTAGTCTATGAAAATTAGGTCACCCTAAGGAGATGGTCAATGTAGGGAGGTGGTCAACAATGGAGGTTCTACTATATGATTTTCTTTGTCTCCTTTATATTTTTGATTTAAATCTATTTTATCTATTATAAGTATAGCTTCTCATGCTTGCTTTTGATATCTACTTGCATAAAATGTCTTTTTCCATCTCTTCACTTTCAGTTTGTATGTCTTAACAGGTAAAGTGAGTTTATTATAGGCAGTATACAGTTTTAGATCTTATTTGTTTGTCCATTTGGTCAGTCCATATCTTTTATTTGTGGGGTTTATTTTTTTTTAATTATTTTCATTTTTAATTATTATGGGTACATGATAATTATATGTATTTACAGGACACATGTGATGTTTTGGTATAGGCATATAATGTATATTAACCAAATCAGGGTAATTGAGATATCCATCTTCTAGTAGTTATCATTTCTATGTGTTATAAACATTCAAATTCCACTTTTTTTAGTTATTTTAAAGTACACCATAACTTATCTTTGGCTATAGTTACTCTGTTGTGCTATCAAATATAATTCATCATAAGTATTTAACTCTATTTTTGTACACAATAACCATCTCCACTTTATCTCTCCTCTCTGTTTTCCTTCACAGCCTCTGCTAACCCTCTCTGTTTCCACGAGATTGATCATTTTAATACTTAGCCCTCATATATGTGTGAGAACTTATAAGATTTGACTTTCTGTGCTTGGCTTATTTCACTAATATGATATTCTTCAGTTCCATTCACATTTTTGCAAATGGCAGAATTTAATTTTATGGCAGTATAATATTCCATTGTATATATACCATAATTTATTTATCTATTCATGCACTGATGAACATTTAGGCCTATTCTGAATATTGGCTATTTTGAATAATGCTGCAGTAAGCATGGGAGTGCAGCTATCTTTCCAATACATTGATCTGCTTTCTTTTGAATATATGCCTAGTAGTGAGATTACTGGACCACAAGTTCTATTTTTAGTTTTTTGAGGAAACTCCATACTGTTCTCCATAGTGACTACACACATTTAGATTCTTAGCAACAGTGTATGGGGTTACCCTTTCTTCACATCCTGGCCAGCATTTGTTATTGCCTGACTTTGTGATAAAGACATTTTAACTAGCATGAGATGGCATCTCATTATAATTTTGATTTGAATTTCTCTGATGATTAATCATGCTGAGCATTTTTTCACAAACCTATTGGCCATTTGTGTGTCTTCTTTTGAGAAATGTCTATTTAGATCCTTTGCCCTTTTTTTAATTTTTTTTAATTGTTTGGGATTCATCAAGTGTAAAAAGAGTTAGTTTATATTGATTGCATTTGTTAGGTAAAGTCCCTCTCATAATTGTATCCCACCCCCAAGAGGTGTTCCATATACTGTGACTACCCCCATCCCTCTACCTCACTCCTCTTCCCCCCACATTGTATTAGATTATCTACTGCCTTCATATTAGAATTGAGTAAATTGGATTCTTGCTTCTCCATTCTTGTGATTCTTTACTAAGAAAAATGCATTCCACCACAATCCAGGTTATTACAAAAGATGTAAAATCTCTATTTTTTTTAAGGGCTGAATAGTATTCCATGCTATACATATGCCACAGCCTGTTAATCCATTTCTGGGTTGGTGAACATTTAAGTTGTGTCCACAATTTGTTGTTCCACAAACAACATTTGTTGTTTCCACGGTTATAAATTGAACTGTGATAAACAGTCTAGTGTAAATGTCCTTTGCCCATTCTTTAATTGGATTATTTAATTTTTTTCCTATTAAGTAGTTGGAGCTTGTATACTGTAGCTATTAATGCCTTGTCAGGTCAGCAGTTTGCAATTTTGTTCTCCCATTCTATAAGTTGAATCTTCACTTTGTTAATTGCTTCATTTGCTATGCAGAAACTTTTTAGCTTGATATAATCTCATTTGTCCAATTTTGCTTTGGTCGCCTTTCCTTACCCAGACTAATGTCCTGAACAAACTCAATGTTTATTTTATTTTAGTAGTTTCATAGTTTCAGGTCTTAGATTTAATGGATTTTGAGTGAATTTTGGATATGGTGAGAGTCTCATTTCATTCTTCTGCATATGGATATCCAGTTGTCCCAGCACTATTTATTGAAGAGATTGCTCTTTCTAATTGGGAAATTTAAACTGCTTACATTCCAGGTTATTACTGATAGGTGTGGACAAATTTTTCATTTTGTCAATAATTGTATGGTTATTTTGTATGTCTTTTGATCCTCTCCTATTTTCTTATTTATCTTTGTGGTTTGGTGGTTTTTTATAGTGATAACGTTTGTTTTCTGTTTCTTTCTCATTTATGTATTTGCTCTACTAGTGAGCTTTAACTTTTGCATTTTTTCAGAAGATTGTGATTGTCCTTTCACTTCCAAGTGTAGAATTCCCTTGTGCATTTCCTACAGCTCCAGTGTAATGACCATGGATTCCCTTAGTTTTTGCCTGTCTGGAAAATACTTTATTTCTCCTTCTTATCTGAAGGATAGTCCTTTGATAAATATAGTATTGTTAGCTGGCATGATTTTTTTTTCCTAGCATTTTGAACATATCAGCTCATTCTCTTCTGACCTATAAAGTTTCTACTGAGATATCTGCTGTTAGTCTGATGGAGATTTTCTAGTATGTCACTAGAGGCTTTGTCTTACTAAAACTTTGTCTTTGACTTTTGATAGCTTGGCTACAATATGTTTCAGATAAATTTTTGTGGGGGTTTAATCTAACTGGAGATTTTTAAAGTTCCTGGATCTAGATTTCCATGTCTCCTTCAAGAGTTGGAACATTTTCAGCTATCATTTTATAAAATAGGCGCTCTATGCATTTTCCATCTCTTTTGCTTCTGAAAGGCTCAGAATGTGACTATTTATCCTTAATATGGTTTTATAATTTTCATAAGCTTAGTCTTTCTTTATTCTTCTTTTCCTTTCTTTCTTTTGTTATTGCCTGACTGGGTTATTTTAAAATCCTGTGTTTAAGATCAAATATATATATATTTTTTCTGTTTGATGTAGTCACTTGACGCTCTGAACTGCATTTTTTATTTTATTCATTGGGTCTTTTAGTTCCAAGTTTTGTTTTGGTTATTTTCTTATATATATTTCTTTTTTTAATTGCCCTTGGTAGAATACCATGGCATCATAGCTCAGAGCAACCTCAAACTCTTAGGCTCAAGCAATTCTCTTGCCTCAGCCTCTTGAGTTTATGGGATTACAGGTGCCCACCACAAAGCATGACTATTTTTAGAGACAAGGTCTCACTCTGGCTCAGGCTGGTGAGACCTTGTGAGCTCAAGCAATCTACCCACCTTGGCCTCCCTTTATATCTATTCCTTTATTAATTTTTTTACTTCAACCTTTTATTATTTTCCTGATTTTTGTTATATTTTCTATCTGTATTCTCTCATATCTCAGTTTCCCTAAGATTATTATTCTTAATTCATTTTTAGGTATTTAATATATTTTCCTTTTTTTGTAGGCTATTACTAGAGAATTATTGTTTTCTTTTGGATGTGCATTTTTCCTTGTTTTTTTACATTTATTTTACCTCGAGATTGATATCTGTGTTGTGATTGTACAACCACTTCTTATATATTCATAAAGTAGCTTTTGTAGAAAAATAATTTTTCCTTTAGATGTGGCCTATAGTGTTGGGTAGATGGGGTGCTTTGGCTTTTGTTCTGGGTGGGCATAGTAATTTAGTCTCCATTTGATTTCTTTGGCTGTAAATTAACATCATTAATTTCTATGAATGCCTCAGTAGTCTAGACTACAAGTGTTTGTGGAGGCTGTTGTGTAGTTTTTCTGAGAATGAGAATGACCACTATAAAGGCTGACTGTTGGACTCTCAGACAATAGCTCTGCTGATGAAGGAGCAGTGTCACTGACAACAGCAGACCCTGGATCAGCCGATTGTCAGGTCCTGGGCAAGGTACACGGGTGCATGGTGGCTCTGCCATGAGAGATGACATGATCACTGGCTGTGGTAGGCCCTAGAAACCAGTTCTCAGGCACCTGGAAGGCATGTGGCAACTCTGCCACTGCAATGATTAGAATCACCACTGTCAGTGGTGGGACCTGGGTGGATGTATCCTCAGGCACCTGGGGAAGGGATGTACGGCATGAGGTGGCATAACCACTGGGGCAGCAGAGCAACCTGCAGAGGCAGGCACTGTGATGTTGGCTCTCAGGCTCTGGGAAGCATGTTCCTTGGTTCCCTCTGTCTTGGTGATGGCTGCCCTGCTGTGCTGGATAGTCTATAATCTGGGGTGCAGAACATTGTGTGGTTTCAAGTGCCTGGTTCACACCTACACCACTGGGACAAGATTGATCAAGGCCCTACAGCCTCCTTTATGGGTATAGTGGGATGATGTCAGGCCTTCAGGAATATTGGACTGCTAGGCAGGATGAACTCTGGCAGTAGCTGCGTCCTCAAAATAACGTTTCACTACCACAGCCTAGGTCCTGGAGGGTGAGTGGGCCCAGTGTCAGCTCCCTGTCTAAGTTATCTTCCTACACTGGGATCTGGAATCTATGAGGTCTGTGGGGCTTTCCTGCAGCTATGATTGCAGTCTTCGTTGTGGGAATGTGGATTGCTTGGGATCTCCTGCTTACCTTATTCTTTGTAATAGCAACTCTTGACTCTAACCAGATTCTAGACAGGAGCTTTGCTTCCTTCTCTATGCTGCCGTTCCAAAGTCCCATGCCTTGGAGGGGTGCAGGTGGGGTGGCTTTGTTACTTCCTTTCAGAATTCTAGTGTTCTCCCAGACACTGTTTTCCATGTGTGCTTATCAGCTTGTTATTTTCATGCTTCTTTGTGAAAGAAGTAAATCCTGGGCACCTCTAGTCAGCCACCATGATGGTGTCTCAATTTCGGAGTTCTAACAACACCATCAAGGAATTAAAAGACAATTTATAGAAAAGTGGGCACCTTGGGTTGAACACTTTCCTAGATATAAATTTTCCACAGGTAAATGAATCCAGTAAGATATTTGGCTCCCTGGTGCCAGCTGCAAAAGGGAAGCCAATATGAAAAATATTTTGTAATAGAGCAGAACAAGCCTGGAAAGTACATCATCATCTGATCCCAATGCCCAGGGAAAGGCAGCTGCGGGGATATGTGAAGTGCTAGAAGCTCCAGAAGGAATCAGTCTTTCCTGATATGCTCTCCAAAGGGTTTTCAAATATATAAATCAGCTGTCAATATTTAAGAAGGAAGATTTCATATGAAAATCTGGATTTCTAGTTTCTGTTAAAAAATCTAATGGCAGGTAAATTGAGCTTTTAAGTAACAAAGTTCTAAGATGTAACAAGATCTCTTAGGTTTATCTGAGGCCCCACCTGGGTGGTTTTGTGACTCTGTCTTATCTTTGTGGGCCTGGGATTTTTCCACCCATGCTCTTGAGGTGCAAAATGAAAGCCAGTTGCAGAGACAGAACATGGCTATAGCTAATTACCTTTGCCTTGTACAGATGCTGTTGAAAAATGTCTGAGCATATATCTCTCTACCAAGAGAGTCCAGTCTTGGAGTGAATAACTGCCTTGAGCAGACATGTATTTTTCATCTTTTCTTTCCCTGAGAAACTATGAAAGTTGAGCAGAAGAAACAGGACTCAGACAGCCCTATACCCTCTGTGTCAGCTTTCAACTATGAGGAACTATTTGTTTTCTACAGAAAGAGGGATGACAATAAGAGCAGACACCAAAGTCAACTAACATTGTGTTAGATTTTCTAATTATCGTATTACTGGTCAACTTCAATCAGGAATGCTGACTATTAAGCTGAGTAGACCCCCTGGGGATTTTTGAACATTTTATAACTGACAGGATCACAGAGCAGGAGAGTGATATTTTCTTGTTCGTTCAGTAAGACCTATGCTTGATAATATGAATTTTAATAAAAGAAATATTATCTTATTTTTGTGCATTCAAAATACAAAACTGAGTAAACTACTTATATGATGAAACGTTAAGAATTTAAGTCAAAACATTTGTAATTGTGGATTAATACTAAACTGCTTTACAAAAGATTTTATATCACATACATGAAGCATATTCAGAAGTGCCCATTTAAAGGTGATAAGACCATATTTATAACAAACACAAGGAGATTCGAGGGCCAGAATTTATCTTCACAGTGATATGATATTGAGATATTCTGAGGTTATGCTCAATGGAGTTATATAGTTCTTCACTGTATGTATGTGTGTGGGCACATGAATTTACGTGTGATCACATGTGTGTGTGAGGTTGTACATATATTCCACTTATGGAGTCATTGACGTAACTAAAATGATCCACACTGGAGTCAAATGAAGTTTCTCTGGCATTTTTAAAATGTGACATTTCATGATATTTGTTGCCCCTATTGAAAATACCGTCAAAACATCATGACATGGTGCTCACAAGATTAGAGGACTTACCAGGATTGAACTTTTCTGATTATGATGGTTAAGGCTTCATGTAAAGAAATCTTATAACAGAGGAGATGGAGATCAACTCTGATAATTACAGTAAAGACTAATCTTAACAATTTTAATGTATTTTTCACCTCTAGCCCCTTAAACATGACTTAATTACATCCTATGGTAAAACAGTTTTAAAAAGACATGCTAGGCTTTTATTTAGAACAGTTATTAGACTAAGAATCTGATTTGTCTTTTACAATTAGAATATTAATTTTAAATTTTACCCCTTTTTCCATAAATCTAATCATTAAGCAATAAATATATAAGTAACTTCTGAAGTTCTAAACAACTCTACTGATGTTTTCTATCAAAGAAAGTTGCTGTTTGCTAATAATTTCACAAATACTGTATTCTTAAAGATGACAGGAAACTTTAAACACCCCCTCTCAAGTGTCTTTTAAATCCCCTCCTGCAAAATAAACCCCAATTCCTCAGTATGGCATGGAAGGCTCTGCAGCGCCTGGCCCCTGCCTGCTTCTGCAGTGCTGTGAGCTCTGACTCAGCGTCTCCTGTCTCCTGCTGATCTGTTACCCCAAGTGATATGCCCTGCCATTTCTTACCTGGTAGCTTTTGCTCAGATTCTCTTTGTTAACGGTCACTTTAACAACTCTTTTTTTGCGTGTGGGAATACGCTATTCTGAGAAGGCTTTCCTTTCTTGTTTCTCCTTTAATTTATCGGAGAGATTCATCAATACAAGGTGCAAGGAGACATGAGAAAGATTGACACAAGGTTTCTGAGATAGGCAGCCTGTAAGGTAGTCTACAAATCTCCACTTCCCATCCTCCTGCGTGTGGGCTGGGCCTCCCACTATGCCTGAGTAGGACACAGAAGAAGTACTGAGCTGCCTCTTCTGAGAGAGCATTCTAAGACACTGTGTATTCCCTTAGCTCACCCCTTTCTTGCTTTCTCACTCTGAGGCAAATCAGCTGCCTTCTGCCCTATGTGGTGATACAAAGGAAGGGATGGAGGAGAGGCACCCAGCCAACAGCCGGAGAGGACCAGAGACCGGCCAGTGTAGACTTGGAAGCAGATCCTCCTCCAGTTGAGCTGTGAAGTGACCACAGCCTCAGCAGACGTCTAAATTGCATCCTGTGGGCGACTCTGAGCCAGGGCTTCCCAGCTCAGCTGTGTCTGGCTTCCTGAACTACAGAAACTGTGAGAGGTTACATGCTCGTTATTTAAGTCTCTATGTTTTGAGGTAATTTGTTAAGATAGAAGACTAATAGAAGTTGCTAATAGAAGTGAAGTCATACAGTTGCTTTTCTTTGGAAGAAATATATTTTAATGTGTATGATAATACATTATCTGTCTATCAAAGCTTCTGGTTAGCTAAATATATCTGTTTGGGCCCCCACCGAATTTTTAAAAATAGTTTTCCAATTAATGAACTTCAAAAGTTTGGAAATAAGTTCCAAATAATTTCCATATCATTTACATTCTTCTATCATCACTTTTTTGGTGTAAGATAATATAAATATTTATTTACATCTGTTTTCTCTAAATAAACTATGAATTTCTAAAGTGTAAGAACCATGTGTTATTCATGTTCACCAGCATTCACTGCAGTCTCTATACAGGGTTGAGATTCCACAACCATTTATTGAACAAGTGAACAAATGAAAGTATGAATGAATAAAAACATTAATGAAAAGCGCCATATTGGCTATTCTTCTACAATCTCCTTCTACAGTATCCAGCTTAAATTGCTAGAATGCAAAAAATGCAAATAAACTAGAATTGTCCATTAATCAGAATGCCCATTATCTTTTCCAAATAACACAGCTGATTGTCATGTGATTTTCTACATCCATGATAATTTAATAGTGATTCAAATTAAAATTTTTTTTTTTTCCATTTTGTCATCATACAAGCACAGCACATATATATGACTTATCTATATTCTGGGGCACTGATGATGATAATTATGAGAGTATTAAGATATAAAAATTGCCAAAATACAAAATGTATACGATTTATGAAAACCAAGGCAGGTAGTGCCTTGGAAACACATACACAATCAATTTTCTGCAATCAAACATACAAGAATTAGGTTTCAGAGTAACTGAACTATGTGCTATTAAAACAATACTCTAAAAAAAAAGACAAGAGAGGAAGAGAGGCTGGTTATATGGTACATGAAAATATATGTGTGACACTCTTCTGTAATAAGTTTCAAATACTTAGCAAAGATGTGAATTCTAGAGTCATGACATCTTAATAGCATCATGTTGATTGTATTTTCATCATCACTGATAGAAGACCACAACCAAAGAGCTGATTGTCAGTGAGAATCCTATATGACACTGCACCATAGCAAATAGGACTCTCGTCTCCAGCGCATCTTAAGCATGTTGTATCATGATCATTTGAATACATAGCATTAAGAGTTTTAAGGGAACATACTGTTGTGAATGAAATTAAACATGTCAATGGAAGGATTTCAATACTTACGTGTTTCTCTCTGATAGGTACAAAGATGCTAGTAGAAAACATGGAATTGTGAGGCCACTGTCAAGTAAATACTATGCTCTTTTTTTTTTTTTTTTTTTTTGAGACAGAGTCTCGCTATGTTGCCCTTGGTAGAGCCACAGCTCACAGCAACTTCAAACTCTTGGGCTTAAGCGATTCCCTTGTCTCAGCCTCCCAAGTAGCTGGGACTACAGGCGCCCATCAAAATGACTACCTATTTTTTGTTGTAGTTGTCATTGTTGTTTAGCTGGCCCAGGCCGGGTTCTAACCTGCCACCCTTAGTGTATGTGGTTGGCGCCATAACCACTGTGCTACAGGTGCTGAGCCAGAATGCTATGCTATTTCCTGTCTTACCACTGTCCATGTTTGGTGATTAAGCTCCTACATGATATTAATAATTGAACCAAAAATTGTCACCCTGCTGTGTGAAAGCAGCTTCTGCGGTATCTCACCAGATATACACAACCTTGTGGAAATTCTCTGGCTTTGAGTGTGAGCTGAGCTACATGACTTGCTTCTGACCAATAGAATGTGAACAATGTGATCGGATATCACTCACAAGATTACATTATAAGAGACCATGCCTTCCATCCTATTCACACTCTTGCTCTCTAGCTCTCCTGCTTGCCTCCTCTGAGGAAGCCAGCTGCTTTTTGGAAAGCCCAGCACATCAAGAGTCAGAAGGTGTCTTCTAGCCAATAGCCAGCAAGCACCTTGGCCCTCAGTTCAACATATCTTGTGAAACTGAATCCTGCCAGTAATCACGTAAGTCAGTCAATTCAGAAGAGGTCCTTCCCCAGATGAGCCTTGAGATGAAACTCTAGAGATCACTGACACTTTGATTGCAGCTTTTGAGAGACCCTGAAGCCGAGAGCCCAACTAAGCCCTGCTCATATTCAATATATATAGAAATTGCAAGAAAATAAGTATTAATGTTTTAAGCCACTTAATTTTTGCACCGAAGGATAGCTAATATACTTATCAATGTCACAAAGAGGGCTGAGTAGTTAGTGCCAAGGAGACTTTTGCTACAGTTATATTAGAAAAAAACCTATTTTCTATAATGAAATGTCCCTAACAAATACTAAATATCTCTAGAATATTAGGAAATGCTATGGATGGACAGAGAACATACGGAGTTTAATTTCAATACTTAAATTTAAGATTCAGGAAAAAAATTAGTCAGAGGAAGCAGGAAATAAGCCAGAACCAGGAAAATCATATCAAATAATTATGGAATGGAAGGAATGGAAGGAACTCATAAGCCAGTGCCCAAGAGAAAGCATGATCTGGACTGATGGAGGGTGTGCTGGGGTGTCACATGGACACAGAGCATTTCAGGAGACTGGCTCATATAGTCAGCCACGGGAAGAACCATGGGAATAGCCAGGTGGTTACTGGGTCCTGCTTAAATTATGGCATATATCAGTTTTAGTTAGTTACAGTAACAAAAGCAAGCACAGGCTTACTTAAGCAAAAAAGTATTGGAAATGGGTGAAGTTGCTTTTAGATTCTAAGAAAATAATTAAGGCTCAGTGCCTGTAGCTCAGTGGCTAGGGAGCTGGCCACATACACCAGTGCTGGTGGGTTTGAACTCAGCCTGGGCCTGCCAAACAACAATGACAACTACAACAAAAAATAACCAGGCATTGTGGTGGGCACCTGTAGTTCCTGCTACTTGGGAGGCTGAGGCAAGAGAATCACTTAAGCCCAAGAATTGCAGGTTGCTGTGAGCTGTGACACTACAGCACTCTACGTAGGGTGACATGGTGAATCATTTGACATTTATTTATCTCAAAAATAAATAAAGAAATAATAAAATAATAGTTAAAAATATCTCCTTGGGATAAAGACTTACGAGGACAGTCTGAAAGATCTATTCAGCAAGAACTCACAGCCAGGGGACAATTGTTTTTTCTTTCTCATTCCACATGATATTTGAATTCTCTGGAAGGAAGTCTAATGGTGCTAACTTGATTTGCACGCTTGCCTGTGGCTCCATTTCTGTGGTCAATGGAGGCCAGACCAAATTTGGTAAAGTGTGTACCATGCCACATATCTACCTATGTGACAATGGTTCAGCCTCACTGAATTACTTGGAATAAGATGGAAAAGTGGTTTTGTGAAGGGAAGGGAAATGCTTAAAAAAGAACCAAGTAAGTAATAGGATTGCTGTACAAATTGAAACCATATGCATTCACTGTAGAAGCCGCCTTGGAGTCAGTGGAGCTATCTTAAGATCAAAGTAATATAATTCCTTTAACAAGCATCACTTTTAACAAGTTCTGTGCATATACTGAATGGTACCTTAAAGGCCCCTGTGACACTTACAAAATGCATTTGATGCCAGGGATTGAAGGAATTGGCTCTTCAGTGAATGTATGCACCTCAGCTACAGTTTCGTATCTTCTTTCTGCTGTGCAGAAAACTTTGACTGGCCTTTCAGAACAGGGGCAGAACTGTAGCAGTTCATCCCACCTGGCAATCCTGATGCATGGGACAAGAGTTCTATGATACAATCAACTTATATAGAACTTTAAGCAGTTGCCTAATTTTTTTCTTGAATGCTGGTGCATTTTATGATACAACCTGCTATTGCCCCTATTTACCTATAAACAAATAAGGTGTAATCAAATTAAATGGTTTATGCATATTTATATAGTTTTTCATAGTAAAATCAGAGTCAGGATCTCTACTATCCTGTCAAATGTATCTCATATATCATTTGATTCCTGTTTTTAATATGTCATCACTACCTGTTGGCATGTCATGAAGCTGAAGGGATAACTGCTATAGATTACTGAATCTGAGCGTCAAAAAGTCATGCTAGACCACAGTGATGAAGCAGGTCAGGGATTCAGTCAGCATAAATATGAAGTACTGTATAAAGGAATACTGGGTAAGAATAGGTAGGGTGAGGAATAGTTTAACAACAGCAACTGTGAAAAAGACACAAATTTTAGTGCAATACAATAAATATAGGGAAAATGTAACCTAATTTTAGGTGATATTCATACAAATCTATTCTTGGAATGCATTAAGAGATTTATGTGTTTAAGTTCCTTTTTTTTTTTTTTTTTTTTTACCAAGTTTACCACCCTATGTTCATAAAAGTTAATACACAATTTACTTCTGGATACTTGATCTCCCCCAAATCTCTTTCTAAACTGATTCAGACAAGAAAAGAAAATTAAACTTTTCAATATCTTAAAAATAAGTCTTAACCAAACAAGTTGTTATTTTTGATACCCGGCTCCTACATAGGTACTTCCTCCAGGAAAGGTTCACCAGGTTTTCTTAAAACCCAGAGTTCTCAAATCTGTCCCTCCCTGTTGTAGACATTTTGAGGATGGCCTGTCCTAGAGGGACCTACTTTCTCCTGGATTTCCCTGATCCCAGTCTGCAGCCATGAGCCCTGCCACCAGGAGGCTGACAGCCCTGTAACTCCATTTCCTCAGCCCCTTGACTCCAGTTGATGAGATGAGGGGAAAGGACAACCCTGAGATGAGTTGGGGGAAGTGGGATCTATCTTCTGGGAGTTTGGAATTGGCTAATCTGAGTAAATCTTAAAGAGTATCATGTGAGATTGGTAGCCAAACTGTCACTTCCGCCAGTTTGTAGAGAAAGAAAAGGGTAAAGCAAATGCAGGGGATATATGGGAAAAATACAAAATAAGGTGGAAATGGAGAAAGAAAAAGAGAGAACATGAATAAACAGACTTCATAGGTTTCTTTCAGTTCTGTGGATCCTTGTTCTAACTCCTTTTTGAAGCTTGGCTACATTTTCATAAGACAATTCTGAATGTCTTATTTCTGTAGTACAATAATTTTTTCTGTAGTACATATTTCTGTAGTACAAATCCTTTGTTTGGTTTGGACAAAACACACAATCACAACCAAAATTTTACAGAAACTTCACAGATCCTCTGGGCCTTTGGTCAGCCAAAGCCCTCAACTCAGGGGTCCCTCCCAGATTGTTTTACAGTTTCTTCACACTTTCAACAAACTTAAATTCACAAATGGTGCAGTCAGTTTTAGTGAAGACTTAGTAGCACTGGCAGTAGCTACATGTTTAAATCTAAGGTCTGAAATGATGATTCAAAACAGTGTCACTTTCAGAGCTGCAGACAACACTCAGGATTGTCATCTTGGAAAAGAAATGACAAGAAAAGATACATTTTCTGTCTGAAAATGTTGTAATAAAGTATTTAGTTTAGTTTTTATATAGGATGACTTTTTCCTTAATGCAGGACAATGAAAATGAAAATGGGTTTCTTTGTAAGGTAGTGAGTTCTCTAAAGAAGACAGACGCATGAAACACGTGAAAAAAAGCTCATCATCCTTAATCATCAGAGAAATGCAAATCAAAACTTCTTTGACATATCACCTAACCTCAGTAAGAGTAGCCCACATAAGAAAATTCCAAAACCAGAGATGTGGCATGGATGTGGAAGAAAGGGCACACTTCTACACTGCTGGTGGGAATACACACTAATACGTTCCTTCTGAAAGGATGTTTGGAGAATACTTAGAGACCTAAAAATAGACCTGCCATTCGATCCTATAATTCCTTTAGTAGGTTTCTACCAAGAAGATCAAAAGTCACAATATAACAAAGACATCTGTACCAGAATGTTTATTGCAGCCCAATTCATAATTGCTAAGTCATGGAAGAAGACCAAGTACCCATCGTCCCATGAATGGACTAGCAAATTGTGGTACATGTATACCATGGAACACTATGCAGCCTTAAATAAAGATGGAGACTTTACCTCTTTCATGTTTACATGGATGGAGCTGGAACATATTCTTCTTAGCAAAGTACCTCAGTAATGGAAGAAAAAGTATCCAATGTATTCAGCCCTACTATGAAGCTAAATTATAGCTTTCACATGAAGGCTATAACCCAACTATACCACAAGACTATGGGGAAAGGGTCAAGGAAGGGTAAGAGAGGGGGGAGGTTTTGGTGGAGGGAGGGTAATGGGTGGGGCCACATCTGTGGTGCATCTTAGAATGGGTACAGGCGATTGCACTAATGTACACAGCTATGGTTTAACAATAAAAAAAAATATAATAAAAAATATATATATATATAAAAAAGGAATGCCATTGTCTCCTGTGGCAGCAGTTGGGAGTGGTTGGCTGGGGGACAGCAGGGGTTGGCCGAGGTCTAATGTTAGACTTGGGTTATAGAGAACAGAATAGAGCTAAGAGGCTGTGAAGTTTTAAGTTTTTATCTTTCAAGTCCAAACGCCCTTCTATCCCTTGCTTTGTGCTGTGTGCACAAAACTTTGCAAATGACATTTCTACTTTTCCAGTTGGATCCCTTTTAGGCCCTCTAGGGGGTGGTAGACGAGCTGTAAGGCTGGAGATGGAAGAGAGAACTTGCTGGTTTCCATCTGCTTCCTGTTCCTGAATGTTACCTGAGCAAAGCTTCCTCAGGGTGCAGATGCACTTCCTTCTCAAGCAGCAGCTGAATCTGCTTCTCAGTATTGTCCTATTTATTAATATAAAACCAGCTTTTATGTATACCCTCAGAGACTCCAGCCCTAGCCAGCCAGTAGAACCTCTTCAGAAATTTGACTTTTAGTTCTATAGGACTCCTACCTACCTCAAGTTTCTAAGTTTAATAATTCCAACCTCTTCCCTGCCTTCCCTCAGTTGAAGGGGTGGTGGCCACATCCTGCAATAGCTACATCTGCAATACCTCAGAGTTTTCTTTCTCCCTTCTCAGTTACCTACTAACAAGTTTATACCTAGTTGCAATTCCCCAGATAAAAATTTTCCTGTTCATGTATGTGGTGTAGTTTCTGTCCTCTGAATGGATCCGATACAAAGGCATTTCTTCCAAAGATAAATGTGTGATGGTAACTTAGGTTGGAGGTAACCAAGGGTTCAAATACCAGGGAGACTAAGTTCAAATACCAAATGCAAGGACCAGAGACTGAATTTGAAAGAGTGGCCACAAATTTAGAAGGTTGAAGTGAGACAGAGACAGAATCAAAATGAAGAGGAGGACCAGAATAAGATATAAGGCTTAGGGTGACTGCTATGAAGGCGGTTATTATAAACCCACCCCCCTACCTTTCCTCCTCCCCCAGCCAAGAGCTATCCTGTTGTGATGCAGAAGTCAGCAGGAAGGGTAAGGAGTTTCCAGATTTGGAGCTGATGTATTGGAAGGCCAGCTTGCAATATGATTGTCAATGTGTGTGTCCATGATCACACCATCAGACAGACACTGGGAGAAAGAGGGCCTTTCTGCTCCAAGGACCAGGATTTCCTTGAGACCAAAGTTGTGAGAGGCCTACCTCTCCGTCCACAGCTGTATTACATGGACACCACAGAGCACCAAGCCAGTCGGCCTTTTCAGCGCCAGGCTGGTCCATCCCAGGGATTTTAAACATCTGCGTGTGGACACTCCTGGGAACCTCAAACTCACCAGGCTCAAGATGGATTCAATGTTTTTTTCATTCAAATTTTGCCCTAGAAAGTAGCTAGGAACCACTGGATTCCTTCAACAGAAAGCTGTTGTCATCTTAGAATCTCCCCTCCTTGCTTCCCCTGGCTTCAGTAATCTGTGCAACATGTTAGTGAATTCAGTGAAGTCTTGTTGCCTTGTTGGGAAAAGAAATCACAAGAGATAATGTGAGAAAGCCTTTAAAAAATTTTTTCTCTCTCTGAGGGGAGTTGAAAGAAATTGAGAAATAGGAAGTGGTGCCAGTGACTGGGAACGTGGGGAGCAAATTCTGAATCTCTAGGTCTGATGTGCAGGGGGAGCTGGAAAACAAAGAAGTCCAACAGCTGGCTGACTCATGCTGCCTGACCCTGAAATCCAGCAGCCCCGCTGGCAGGAAACTCCTTGGAGATTATAGACTAAACCATCCTGCCATTGTCAGCCCTGCACTGCTGGGCAACCCAGCAAAAGGAAGTTACTTTTTTGTATTGCGCTTTTTTTTTTTTGTCTTAAAGAGATATCCTTCTTAATATTTATACTAATGTCTTGAATAATGATGATGAGGGTTAAGCCAACTTGAAATAGATAGCAACCATACTGGAGGGCAGAATCAGACTCTCTAAAGATCTTGACAGGCTGGGTGTGGTGGCTGCTGCCTGTAATCCTAGCGCTCTGGGAGGTCAAAGTGGGAGGATCTCTTGAGCTCAGAAGTTTGAGGTGGCGGTGAGTGAGGCTGAGTACCTTTGTACTTAATTAAAATTAGATATAAGCTAAAGTAAGTACACTAAGTACCTTTCCCCAGGTGACACAGTGAGACTCTGTCAAGAAAGATCTTGACAGGCTGAAGCCAAGGACAAATGACAGGAGATAAAATCAGTAGAAGCAAAAGTGAACTTTTGCATTGAGGCCCCCGAAGGCCACTTGTAGAAATTCAGAATGGTGAGACAAGACTGAATCAAACCCCACATTTTTCAAACTGGTTCTTGCTATCAGTCAGAGTATGCTACTACTATAATTATAATTCCCAAGCCCAGGGGTGTTAAGATATCCTGTGGAGAAAACAAGTGTGGAAGGAATGATATTGCTGGTTCAACTGCTGGCTTCTCGCACACCTCTGGGGACATTTCCATTAACATGTGTCCAGTAAGGAGATCTTTAGATAATATTATCTAACTTTAACTAAGCTAACCTTCATACTGGGAAAAAATGGCTTAGAACGATTTCTGTAAAAAGAAAAAAAAAAATCCACAAGTGAAAGAAAGATAACAAAATAAAGCTAAAGCAAATGGCCGAGCAGACCCCTCCACCCTGAGTATAAACTCTTCATCAGCCACATCACAAGGTAACAAAAGAATGATGATATAATTAGATTGGCAAGAAGGAGTCCCTTCAAATCTAAAATTATCAAGAAGACCACTTGAAATATGTATTTACACCCACTGCCATTAATGATAAATGACAGCATTCTCCCTAATCGGCTGGCATGTCACCTCTCGAGATGTTAGCTAGCACTACAAGTCCCTATGATTAGCAAGACAGTTCAATGTCAAACATCTGGAACACAAAGGCAACCTTCAGCAGTTTTTCAGATGTTTAAGGTTATGTTGAAAAATCCAGTTTTTGACAAATTTCATGAAAACTACTTATAATTGCTTAGAAACTTCTTTTGAAGTTTTCTACATGACAATTAAAGAACAAAACCCACAAACCATTGAGGTCTCTGTTGCTTCCTGCCACAGTAAAAAAAAATAATAAATAATAAATAAAACAAACGTTGAAATAATTGTAAAACAAAAGACCAACAAACTAAAATGCATTCCTTTGATTCCTTTGTCATCAAGTTTTTTGGGGAAGTCACGTAGAAAACATTGTTGAAGATATGAACAGATTACTTAGTATTGGCTGTGCATTTGGGTAAAAGTACAAATGTTTCTAACTTGTCTCAGCTCATGGTATTTGTTAGATTCTATTTTAATGGTTAGATTCCTAAAGGATAGTTTTTCCACAAGAAACTTTAAAGAAAACTCATACTAAGGAACATCCCAATAAGAAATGCTTTCATAAGTAAAAACAATGTTCTGTGGTGAAAATGGTTAAACTGTAGACCCTAAACTTAGAAGATGACAAAGATGTTGATCTATGTGGTCATTGTCCAATGTTTTATTTGTTGGGGAGCGAAGGCACCAAAGACGTTGGAACCATAAGTGCAGACATAGTATATCATTGATGTGGTGAGTTTTAACAAAAGCCTGTAATGGCAGAACTTCACAAGATTGTAATGAGATGAAGAGTTCATCGAGACTGCATCATAATCCATTTTCTTCTACCCAATATTGATTTCCTTCTCTTCTCTTTTAGGGGCATTGCTTTCAAGAACATTCCCTAATTCAATTCCGGTGTGATGATCTCCATCTCAGTCTGCTTTCCAGGTGTCCCAACTTGCAGTGGGGGCTAGAGCAGTCCAAGCAAACAGATGCTCCTGTGGGAGTCACCAGCCAGCAGCAAGGACTGGAGTCTTCAGGAGGAGGAGGGCTGCAGTTACAGAATGGGACAGAGAAGAGTGTGGTTGATCCTGGTGGTCCACTGGGGCACCTCTTGATATTCCTTTTCCCATTTTGATGGTAAATGGACGGACACAGCAGTCATCTTAAGAAGCAGATCAGGAGCTCAGAGGCCTTATGAATGAGCATCTGGGTCACACCAGCATGTGAAGCCATCTACCCAGCAATGATGTGATCCAGTGTGGGTAGTGGATAATTTGCACCAAGTATGGCCCCAACTGCAGTGGCCAGGGCTGAAATTTATCCGTCTATGTTTCTTCTTACACATTTCTCCCAGGAAACTTATTCTTTGATAAGAACACTATTGGAACACCTGATAAAATTTGAATATGGACTCTTGATTTGAGAATAGGATTGTATCCATGTTAAATTTCTGAGGTCTGACCATCATATTGTATTTGTATAAGTAAAGTCCTTTTTCTTAGGAAACCCACACTGAAGTAAATAGGGACAAAGGCACACTGCATCTGCAACTTTATCACAAGTGATTTAGGAAAAGTTGTGCAAGGAGAGGTGGAGGATTGGAGAAAGAGAATAAAAAAAAATAATAATAAGTGCCAAAGAAATAGTGAGTTACCAGCACAAAATTAACAGAAGCTTCTTGTAACTGTGTGACTGGTTATTGGAGTGCAGATAGAATGACCTGAGATTGAAGAATAGCAGTGGCTACATGGACATTTATCCAGAAGACGATGGAAGGCCACTGAATGGTATTAAGCAGGGGAGTAGCTTGATCAAGTTTATACATGTATTAAATATCTTTGAAACATTATTCTGGCTACTAGATGGAAAAATGGATCAGAAGGAGGCAAGAATAGGGTCAGGAGACCAGTGAGGACAGGGTCTGGCAATAGGAAGATGGCTTAGACCAGAGACATGGAAATGAGAAAGATGTGACATAGATTGAATGTGGAGATATTTAGGATATATTAGAACAGATAATACCCACTATTGACTGGCTGTGGGAGATGGGGTAGGAAGGGTGGCTTTCAGATTCTGGGTTGGACGACCGGGCCAAGTAGGCAATAGCTAAGCTCCATGGAAGCAGGAAACTTGCTCATCCAGGACTGCTGTGTGTCCAACACTCAGTGCTGGTCTGGAGGTGTTCACCTAGTGTCTTCTGAATAAATGAATGAACTAGGGGATGAATAAGCTTGAAGTTAAGATAACAAGTTCACTTTGGATGCAGAGAATCTTGAGCGTCTGTGAGGCCTCTTTTTGAAAGTATATTCTGGGGACTGCATAACCTTTTCTTCAATTCTGATGGTAACTCCTAAAAAGATGACTCCTGTGTGCTTATTGTGAGGTCATTATTCTCAGTAGAATCTTAACATTCCCATTAGACCTACCGTATATACTCGAGTATAAGCTGAGTTTTTTTGGCACTAAGTTTGTGCTGAGTTCGGGTTTTTCGGCACAAATTTTGTGCCGAAAAACTCAGCTTATACTCAAGTATATACGGTATGTAATCAATACCTCATCACTCTGGACCTAATTTGATTTTAAAATGACATAGTGAATGAGTACTTATCTTGGCTAATAGGAAAACTGCCTGACTCTGGTGGTCATCCAAATTATGCTATCCTGTTTTGACCCATGCACTTAACTGTCTTTCCTTTTTTTATTTCTTCACTTTTGAACTTGAACCTAATATAATCATATGCCTATCACATTAAGGTCAAAGTTAACTCTAAAAGCATGCTACTTTTAAGTGGAAGAGACAGCTAATGAGTAGAAAAATCATAACAATAATAATAACAATGAAGGAAATGCAAGGATTTTTATCGCCACCCAGTGGTGATACTCTCAAAAAATATATAGTACAAAGTTCATAATCAATCTCCATGTTTTCCACAGCAGGGTCCCAAATGCCATTTAAGCTCAGAGACTAACCTGCAAAGCTAACTTGCCATGGAAACTTGTATCACGTCTCCCTGATTTTGAAAGTAGTAAAGTAACTTCAGCTGGTCCTCACATGGTCCTGAAGATCGCAGGCTTCTATGAGCAGCCAGCAGACTTCAGCATGTAGTTAGTGAATGGGGATCTGACTCATTAAAGCCCTGGCCTTGTTGGCCCACCCAAGCCCTGCCTGGCTGTCTCTCCCCTTCCCACCCTCCCCACCTCCACCCCTGACCCTTATAGAGAGTGGACTCACCTCATTCATTCACTTTTGAGTCCCAACTGGGCATTTCTGAGTCTTTTTTAATTTGTGCTTTTATATCTCTAGGCTGCTAGATTGTGTGCCCATAGAAACAAATAAACAAAAAATAGGGCAGGCCCCAACTTGCTGATTTTTTTTTTTTTTTAGACAGAGCCTCATTCTGTGCACAGGGAAGAGTGCCATAGAGTCCTACCTCATAGCAACTTCAAAATCCTGAGCTCAGTGATCTCCTTCCTCAGCCTCCTGAGTAGCTGGGACTACAGGCTCATGCCAGACACCTAGCTGGTTTTTTCTGTTTTTAGTAGAGATGAGGTCTCACTCTTGCTCAAGCTGGTCTCACACTCCTGAGCTCAAGCGATCACCCACCGCTGCCTCCCAGAGGGCTAGGATTACAGGCATGAGCCACCATGCTCAGCCCCAACTTGTTGATTTTTAAACAAAAAAGAGCCTTTGCCAACCCACTGAAGAAAAAACAATTCTTATCACAAGGTTTAGGAGAAAAGAAAAGTAATCGGCCCCAGCATAGCACATAAGTTTTCCAAAGCACATTTTTTGGCCTTGACAAACCATCCAGTTCACATGAAACTCATAAAAGCATTAATGTTTCCTACTTTTGAAACGTACATATAAGGTTCTCTGTGTGCTAATGATGTGGCCTGTTAACCAGGGGTTGACCCTGACCACAGAGTGCCCAGCACCACCAGTTTTCCCAAAGTCATAATCTCTGTCAGTAACATCATTCCTTGCCAACACAACCACCACCCAGATCTCCGCTTCCCCTGCAGGCGTGATGAAGAGATGCCCACAGAGATCACAGGGCTTTGTTCGTGCCCACTGCCTTGTACAGCTGGTTCCCAGGGCCTGGCCCAGACCAAGACCACAACAAACCACCAGAGAATGCAATGCAAACTCTACTTATATAATTCATGACAGCATGGAGAATAAAGCCAGCATGCAATAGAAGAGTCAATATCTACATCTCTCTCTGTAGTTCTACATTTATTTACTAACATCTAGGGCATGCCAGTTTTATGAGCACATTTTAGGGGAAAAAATGAAGTAGTTTTCATCTTATTTTAAAGAACTCTTTAAGTGGTTCTAAAGATACAGTATACTTGTGTGCAGGAGTCCAAATAAAAACCATTGGTCATGCTTATGCAACAATATTCTTCTAACCCTAAAAAAAACATCACATAAAAATCTATATAAAAAATGTGTCAGCACCTATTGACTTTTGGTACTAAGTAGGCTACAAAACCAAACATGTTTACCAGTAAAATGAAATCCCATATTCCACAAGAAATACTGTAGCGATATCCACACGATCTTCCAATGAATAATGGAAACCAAAAGCAAATCACGACATGAAACCAATTTGAATACATTTTTATAAAAACAAATACAAATTGATTAGCAAAACAAAACATATACAATTTCCCATCCAGTAGCCAAAATACCTGAAACCAGAGGTGTCGGGAACAACAAAACACCCAGCAAGAAACACCCAGCAAGAAAACAAATGAGTCAGATACCTCATATATATAGAAATGTGGGTGGCGCCTGTGGCTCAAAGGGGTAGACACCAGCCCCATATGCTGGAGGTGGTGGGTTCAAACCCAGCCCCAGCCAAAAACTGCTAAAAAAAAAAAAAAAAAGAAGTACAAAAGCTAACATGTTGAATATTAGTGTGCAGGGACCAACAGGAAAAATTAACGGATTCTGTCGCAAACAATTCCTTTGCTCTACTCACTGTTGCTGTGCACTGCCCCTAGAGAATTTCACTGTTGCTCCTGCCTGTTTCCTCCTCCTCCCTCCCTCACTCCCTCTCCACACTGTTGAGCCTTTGGGGAATGCTGGGGGTGTTGTGGGGGGTGGGGCCTAGGCTGCCAGAACAAATGGGATATTAATCACTCCGTGATTCTTAGATCACAGACACTGCATTTGTCGGTTCAGTGCCTCTGAATTGAAATGTTGATGAGGCTTCGTCCTCTGGAAATGTTTAACTCATGGTTTTAATTTTGTGACAATGTATTCACTTAGGGTCATGTATTATTTAAGAGAAGTCAAGTTATAATTTCTAGTAATTGGCTTAGTTGTCTTATTAAAGGGAGGAATAATAAAAGATTTCTTTCTCACCAATCAATGAGAACTTTTTATAATCCTAAACTGTCTGGGTTTCTGTGATGACCCATCAGGCATGGTTCAGACTCAGAGGTTTAGTCTTGAATTAGGTGAAGTTTCTGAGGAATTTTTTCTTTAGCTGTAAGAAATGTTATTAAAATTCAACATCTACATTCACGTTAAGCCCCCTAAAAATTAAGAATAGAAAGGAACATTCTTCACTTATAGGAGGCATTAAGTATGCACTATATTTAATAGGGTGACAGTAACAGCATTTTCTTTAAAATTAAGATTTCTGCTACACTCACTCAATTCAATATTGTCTTAAAAGTTGTAAAGATGGGACAGAGAGAAACAACACTGTCCTTATTCAGAGAAGATACTATAAAATCCCAGAATAATCTTAGGATAGATTGTCTGGATTACAGGAGAGCTTGCCAAGTGCTGTTTTCTTTTCCAAGAGCAGGACGCTCCAGGTTGGGCTTTGGAGCAACATGATATCCTGCTCTGTATACACCTTAGAATTCTGAGTCTGAGATTTGTATAGTTTAGAATAACCCACAGGAACTATTAACACCACAAGGGAAGGAACTAGGGAGAACAATTCCTATGGAAAGAAAGAGAGAAGTTTGCTTACTGATAGAAAAATTCCTCACCATTCAAAGAAAAATGGGCAGAAAAATAAGTTGAGATGCCTAAAGGTTGAAGGGGAACTTCAAAAACATCTTAGCAGGTGGGCCCAACCTCACCCAAGCCTATTAACATTCCATGACAAGGCTTCCCTTTGGGGCATCACCTACCACTCTCCCTGGGTTCTCCTTGCACTCCAGCTACACTGATTTTCATCCTCTTCCTGTGATGGCTGGCCTGTATTGTTGTTTTTCTGACACGGTCTTGCTCTGTGGCCCAGGCTAGAATGCCATGGCCTCAACCTAAACCAGATCATAGCAACCTCAAACTCCTGGGCTCAAGTGATCCTCCTGCCCCAGCCTCTCGAGTAGCTGGGACTACAGGTACTCACCACAACGTTTGGCTAATTTTTCTAATTTTAGTAATGACAGGGTCTTTCTCTTGCTCAGGCTGGTCTTGAACTCCTAAGCTCAAGCAATTCCCATGCGTTGGCCTCCTAGAGTGCTAGGATTATAGGTGTGAGCCACTGTGCCCCACCTGTCCTGTACTTTCACAGGAAGTGAAAGGTGATCAGAGGACCCTCACATTCCTGAGATGATCACAAATGTTTTATCCTAAATTAGTGAGTTTCCCCCCTAAGAAATGTTTTCTATCTTACCACAATGTGACTTAACTCTTGCATTTTGTGGATGATACCTTCCCTATTCCTTTTTTTTCATCATTGCAATAATGTATCATGTTCATAGTAATCTCTGACTGCTATTTTTATTTTCTTCTTCTTGTCAAAGATTTAAGGGCATTAATTAGATGCCCTCATACATACTTACATCGTTCTTGTTTGGAAGCTGAAAAGAGTATTACAATCAGAAAATTTAGTGCAAGTTATTAGAACTCTTAAATCATGGTTATGGTCTTACAGGTGAGGGGAAGAAAATCTCTTTTCCTTTCCCCTTCTAAATTCTTAGGTAGGTCCCCTGTAACAAAAGACAGAGTAATGAGCAAAAAAATAAAGAGAAGTTTGTTATAACAACATGTGTATCTGATGGATACATGGTAGAAACTCAAGGAAAGAGTGACTCACAGAGGTGGCTTAGAATTTGGGCTTCAATATCATCTTGAGCTAAAACAGAGGTAGAAAGGTATGGGAGAAGGAAGTTTGGGGAAAGTGACCAGGAAAGATATGGTAAATGCAGCAAAGTTTATTATGCAAATTTAAGTTCCAGAGTTATCCTTCTCTTCCTGGTATAGAGAGGGAGACACACTTACACATTAAAATTTCCTGTATAAATGTAAATTTCCCTTACAAGAAAGTAACTTACGTTGCTTCTCAAAATAATCAGCTGAAAATAATCATTATGCCAAAGAGGCATATTAGAGTTGGGTCCCCTACAGTCTGTCATGTAAGGTAGTACCTGTGACGCAGACACACATGTTGACTGACATCTTGCATTGCTGACTCAGATGGAAAGTTTGTAAACCTCATTTCTTACGCATATCAGATTTCTGCCAATATGCATTTCTGCCAATTTGGTGACATTAAGATTTACCAGAATGAAAGCACATTGTAGAGTAAGAAAAATTTTACAGTCAGAAGGGCTGAGTTCAAATACTAAATTACAATACCCTTTAGAACTACAGACGTTTTGTAGAGAAACATTAATGATGAAGTTGTATGAAAGAACTTTGCTATGTGTTTCATTTGCTTGACTTATACTTAGGGTTCATTCCAACTACATGGCAAATTTAAAGACGAAATAACTTCAAACCACACAGGTGTAACTCAGTAATCCAAGGGTAGGACTTCTGGAACAATGTTTGATTTTATGACAAAAGAACACAATGCTATTGATCGGTAGTGTTTTAAGGCATAGAGAACAACTCCTTGGGTGGGCAGAGGAAGAGGACTGGCTCTTACAAGACGCTCTAGAGCAGATGGAAGATGCACGTCTCATGAATGACTAGAATGCATTCTGCCAGGTGCTGTCGCTATGTGGCCAGTACCTTACACCACTGCCACAGAATCCAGTAAGATTAGCCTATATCACAAAATCCCAAGACCAGAGATGATGGCATGAATGTGGAGAAAAGGGAACACTTCTACACTGCTGGTGGGAATGCAAATTAATACATTCCTTTTGGAAATTTGTTTTGAGAACACTTAGAGACCTAAAAATAGATCTGCCATTCAATCTTATAATTCCTCTACTAGGTATATATCCAGAAGACCAAAAATCACATCATAACAAAGATATTTGTACCAGAATGTTTATTGCAGCCCAATTCATAATTGCTAAGTCATGGAAAAAGCCCAAGTGCCCACCAATCCACGAATGGATTAATAAATTTGGTATATGTACACCATGGAATATTATGCAGCCTTAAAGAAAGATGGAGACTTTACTTCTTTCATGTTTACATGGATGGAGCTGGAACATATTCTTAAGTAAAGTATCTCAAGAATGGAAGAAAAAGTATCCAATGTACTCAGCCCTACTATGAAACAAATTTATGGCTTTCACATGAAAGCTATAACCCAGTTATAACCTAAGAATATGGGGAATGGGGAGAGGGAAGGGAGGGATGGGGGAGGATGGGCAGAGGGAGGGTGATTGGTGGGATTATACCTGTGGTGCATCTTACAAGGGTACATGTGAAACTTAGTAAATGTAGAATATAAATGTCTTAACACAATAACTAAGAAAATGCCAGGAAGGTTATGTTAACCAGTGTGATGAAAATGTGTCAAACTGTTTATAAAACCAGTGTATGGTGCCCCATGATCGCATTAATGTACTCAGCTATGATTTAATAATAAAAATAAATAAATAAAAT
>CAUYPK010043471.1:0-12731 GCA_963574355.1 Loris lydekkerianus | reverse complement strand
CACCAACTTAGTTAGTAATGGTTCCTACAATATTAGAATGTTCCATGTCCCCTTAGTGCCTTAAGACAAGCAAGGTAGAAGTCAAAAGATCTTACCACAAAAAATAAGTGAGGTGATGATTATGTTAATCAGTTTGATTTAAGCATTCCCCATTGTATATCAAATCATCATATTGTACCCCATGTATACAGTTATAATTTACACCTATGGTGCATATTGCAAGGTTACATGTCAGATCTATTAAGTATAGAGTATAAATGTCTGAACAGAATAATTAAGTAAATGAGGTGAGGGATATATTAACCAGTATGATGTAAGCATTCCAAATTATATATGAAGTCAGCACATTGTATAAATGCAGTAATGTATACATGATCTACCTCTTTATTATGTAATAAAAAAGAAAAAAATTAAATTAAAAAATGATACGTGTATAGTCCTTTTCTTCTTTGTTCAGGGATAAGCTGGGAGTTGGCCTTATTCTTCGACTCGCTATGTACTAAGCAGGGTAGAAGATTATGGCAAATTTTACACTATCTCTCAGACTGCATACTCTTCCATGCCATTGCTTTGCTTTTTGTCACCTGCAAGGCCCCAGAAAATTCTGTCAGCAATCAGACATAAGTGGTTTAGCTGGACACTTGGTCCTATATCTCAAGCAAGCCAGGGAGAAGAGTTGTATAAATGCCCACATACTCACTCAGGCTCTGAGAAAACTGTCTGCTCTACCAGGTCTCATATGTGGTCTCATAAAAATCTGACATATGGACAGCAGTCGGGATAGCTGGGATATTAGGTATGCAGCCAAATCTATTCTAGTTGTAAACCAGGTGTTAGGTGTTTTTCCCCTTGTTCTGTGCTGAGCTAGGAGAATTGGTCACTGGGAGTCCTCCCATGACTATTTAAAATCTCCTCTGTTCTCTGTGGTTTTGTGGGACTCATGAATGTCAAGCCCTGTCACCTTCCAGAGTTAAGTGATTCAGGAATCAGTACCCATGGTGCAAACTTTAAAAATTGAAGTGCTCTGTGGGTGGACCAACTCCGTCCAGTGAGAAGCTAGACTTAGTTTTATTACTGCAGCAAATGGAGGGAAGCAGGTGCATAACATTTCCCTACACCTGTTCAGGCTTTCGGTGGTCTTACAGAATCCCTTCCCTGTCAACTCCCAGATGAATTCTAGTTAAAGGCCTGATGTTAAGACAGCAGTTGGGAAAGTGTACAGTTAAGCCTCTTTCGGGAGAAACTGGGAACTGGACATTATTTCCTGACTATGATTTACTGAGCCCAGAAGGATTACAGCACAGAGTGCTCACATGCAATTTAAACCCATCTCTTTGTTCTCTTTTGTTTCAGGAGACTTGAAATCACTGAAATCTTTCTGTTGTCAGAGTTAGGTGATCTAAGAGCCAGTCCCTCAGGTAAGAGGTATAAAAATTGCTATTTGTGTAGTCAAAACACTCCATTCCTCAGAGAGTAGCTGGAAGTTGGGAATACCTCTTGACTGTAAGGCTCTTTGTGCCTAGAATGGGGTTTGTGGCATTCATAAATTTTAGTTTTTCCTACTTTTCCTACCTGTTTTGATGTGTATGAGCCTCTCAACTAGAATTCTTAAGTTCTCTGGAATTGATGTAAATGTAGTTGTTTTTTCATTGTGTCTACAGAAGGAAGAAAAGTTAGAATCTTCCAATTTTACCATGTTTCTGAAGTCACTTCCTTTTCTCTACATTTTTTCAGGTAATGCATATATGTGTATCTCCTTTGCTAATTCCACAAAGCTTGCCAGACCACTTTCCCTAATTACTTACAAACACACATACACACATTCATGCACACATGCACACACATGGACATTTTAGTAAGGTTTTTATATTGATTTGTTCACTCCTTGATGATGGAATAGTTTGAGCCACCTATACAAAGGGGAATTTAGTCAAAAGAGATAACAGGATAGACGTTAGTCACAATTTTTATTCACCATCTTACTCTGGGTACTTTAAAACTGATGAATAATTTCAAAGGGAGCTCCAATCTCTAGGTTGTTTTATGTAAAATATTGAAAAAAAAATAAGATCTGTTTTTTACTTTTTCCCACTCCAACATTTTTTTATTTGACTACTTGAAATAAAAATTATCTTTCTATAAGCATAATTGCATACTTCAGTAATTTTGAAAAGGCACATTTAAGTTTCAGAATACAAAACAGAAAAAAAATTCCACCTCTCTTTTTGGTACAAAGATTAGAAAGTGTCTAAATATTACTCTCTCAGAAATTGTTCATTAAATAATCTCCATATTTTTAGTTCGATTCACATATTCCTTTTTCATTTAGGAGAGCATTAGAAATGGCACCCCTCCCCTCCTCTCCCTACCTTCAACCCACACATTTCTCACCTCCTCGTATGCTGATTGCATATTATGCACCACACACTGTGCTAGGTACTGTAGACATAAAGAAACATAAAATTCCTTCCCCAAAGGAGCTCACATTTTAATGGGGATGCATATGTGTAAGAGGATTGATTTTAAAACTACACCTTAAGTGTTCTAATTGAGATGCTGCTGAGTCATTTGTATAATTAAAAAGATTTAACTCTTCTAGAGGTCTCTTCATGGACCACAGATGGTAGAGGTCCATGGTTTTATTTCCTTAAAATAGGAGTAATAGTGTCTAGCACATGTCATCTTCTGGGCCAGCTTTTTTCTCACTTTATTATGTTCATCCTCGTCTTATCTTTACTATTATCTTATTTTTACTAACTACAAGAGGGGCTCTATCCAACAAATGCAAATATTGTAACCTAGTTGTTTGTACCCTCACATCAACCTGAAACTAAAAAAATAAATAAATAAAAATAAAATAGAAATAGGAATTTATATCAAATATATCTTTTGAGAAAAATAAAATAAAATAAAAGTTTAAGAGCAATAGATAGAATCAAGTTAGAAAAACAGAAATATTCTTGGATATGAAAGGCAAGAGAGGAGAGAGAGAGAGAGAGAGAGACAGAGAGAGAGAGAGACACAGAGAGAGAGAGAGAGAGACAGAGAGAGAGAGAGAGAGAAATTTTGCCTAGCTATAGCAGAATACAAATTCTTCTCACTGTTGCAGAGCCAGAGAATAGAAGAATTTATATTTGATTATCAGTCTTTCCAAAGCCTATTGATATGAAAGAGTTTAAATACCAAGAATCCAGAGAATAGGATTTAAGTTTTTTGGATTAAGAGAGAAGAATAAAAAACTAGGGTCTTATAATTGTTTATTGTGTAGCTTTGTCTTAGGCCACGCCTGATCTCCAGAACTATCTGAGTAGGAAGTGGAAACATTAGGCATGTCCTCTATGGTGTCATCTGTGGACTGTTTTCTATCCCTGAAATCTTTTATAAATGAGTTTTACAGGTGCAACATGTTCCCTGGTAGAAGACATATGTCCACTCAGATAAGTCCCCAGACAACAAGTGGGCAGTTCATTTTCTACTCCACCAAAAATAAACTCTGAAATTATTGGCACAGGAAGAAGAAATGGGAGAAAAAAGAGGAGGTTATATTTGTCTTTTCTGGTATAAGAAAGAAAAAGCAAAATCAGAAAAAAAAAATGTATCTTGAACATTACTTTTACAAAGTTTAAATCAGCCTGTTTGTAATCTAGTTGGTCCTATTGATAAAATTCGGTCTGTACACTTCTCTGATCTGAGAGAAGTGAATGGGGGAAGTTATTAGATTTGTACCATACTCCTATTAGTATGAATAGAATTAACAAGTCAGGTAAAAATCATAAGTGGAATTGTGCTAGTGTTTTATTTATAATTAACCCAACACTTAGCCTTTAAAGTGAAAGGAACCCTGTAAGTAATGGAGACATACAAGAGGTCATTATATGCTTTCTCTTAAGTGCTTAAATGCTCACGACTTCTTTTGGGAGATGTAATCTCTGGAAAAGCTTATATTGTCACTCTCATTTTATTGATTATTTTAACAGATTGGATGTTCTACACAGAAATTTATTTCCAGAAAAGATGAATGTATATTCCAATTCTTTGATTTAAAGCCTATGGTGAGAGCAATTCAATTCATTAGACAATTTCATTGTGTATAAACATTCCTTATTTACTTAGCTTAAATTTCCAAAGATGTCCCACATTATTGAATATGGTTGTTTAAATTCTTGAGTCTCTATTGTTATGTCCTCCAGGGAAGAGGTCAGCAAACTATACTCTAAAGGCCAAATCTGGCATCTCATTTATTTTATTTTATTTTTTTCATAACGACATTCTAAATTTTATTGTATCTTTTTAACAATAGGTTTTGTGCACATTGTTTGCAAATTAGTATATTACTAACTTCTATTTCATTTCTATATAACCTAATCTACTCCCTGCCCTTTATAACACATTTTCTTATTTTCTTTCTTTTTTTTCTTTTATTAAATTATAGGTGTGTACAATTAATGCTATCATGGGGTACAATGTGCTGGTTTTATATACAATTTGAAATATTTTCATCAAACTGGTTAACATAGCCTTCACAGACTGTTCTTAGTTATTAAGACATTTATATTCTACATTTAGTAAATTTCACATGTACCCTTATAAGATGCACCATAGGTGTGGTCCCATCAATTACCCTCCCTCCTTTCATCTTCCCCCCTCCCCTCCCTTTCACCTTTCCCCATATTCTTGGGCTATAATTTAGTTATAGCTTTCATAGGAAAGCTATAAATTAGTTTCATACTAGGGTTGAGTACGTTGGATACTTTTTCTTCCATTCTTGAGACACTTTGCTAAGAAGAATATGTTCCAGGCCCATCCATGTAAACATGGAAGAGGTAAAGTCTCCATCTTTCTTTAAGGCTGCATAATATCTCATGGTGTACATACCATTTATTTTAAAACTATAGTTTCATTTTATTTTATTTTTCTCAAAAGATATATCTGATATAAATTCATATTTCTATTTTATTTTTTAATTTTTTTAATTTCAGGTTAATGTGAGGGTACAAACAACTAGGTTACAATATTTGCATTTGTTAGGTAGAATCCCTACTGTAGTTCTCCCACACCCATAAGGTGTGCCATAAACCCTTACATTATGACCAGTAAGTGGGAGCACACCCACCCTCTTCTCTCCTATCCATTTTCTCCCTCCCACAACTTGAATTGAATTGAGTTTTTTTCTTATGTGGACATGGATTAGATTGTCTATTGGCTTTATTGAGTACACATTGGCTTCACATTAGTATTGAGTACATTGTTTGATATTTGCTTTCCCATTCTTGTGATACTTTACTAAGAAGAATGTTTATCAATTCCATCCAGGTTAATGGAAAGATGTAAAGTCTCCATCTTTTATTACGCTATGGAAGCATAGTATTCCATGCTATATACATACCACTGCTTGTTAATCTATTCCTGGGTTCATTAGCATTTAGGTAATTTCCACATCTTGGCAATTGTAAATTGAGCTATAATAAACAATATATTGCAAATATCCTTGTGATAAAATGATTTATTTTTCCTTGTGGGTAGATTCCCTAATGAGATTGCAGAATCAAACGGGAGGTCTAATTTGACTTCTTTAAAGATTATCCATACTTCTTTTCAAAAAGGCTGTATTAGTGTGCAGTCCCACCAATAGTGTAAAAGTGTCCCCTTCTCTTCACATTTGCACCAGCATCTACAATTTTTGGACATTGTGATACAGTCTTTTTTAATTGGGGTTAGGGTGGTTTTGATTTGTATTTCTCTGGTTATTAGGGACAATGAGCATTTTTTTCATATGTTTGTAAGTCATTCATTTATCTTCCTCAGAGAAGGTACTATGCATGTCTCTGGGCAGTAATAGATGGGATTATTCTTTCTTTTTTTGTTGATTAATTTGCACTCTCTATAGATTCTATTTATCCACCCTTTGTCAGATTCATAATATGAAAATATTTTTTCCCATGAAAGTAGTGTATTTGCTTGAATTATTGTGCCCCTAGCTGTGCAGAAGCTTTTCAGTGTAATTAAGTCCTACTTGTTTATTTTTGTTATTGTTGCAAGTGCCACTGAAGTCTTCTTCATAAAAATCTTTCCTCAGGCTGACATCTTCAAGAGTTTTTCCCATACTTTCATCTAGGATTTTAACTTTTTATGTCTTAGATTTACATCTTTTATCCATCTTGAGTCAATTTTTGTAAGTGGTGAAAGCTGTTTATCCAGTTTCAGTCCTTTACATGTGGTTATCCCAGTTCTCCCAGTACCATTTATTGAATAGAGATTTTTGTCTCCAGTGTATGTTTTTGTTTGGTTTATCAAAGATCAGATATCTATAAGAGACTGGTTTTATTTCTAGGTTTTCTACTTTGTTCTTTATCTATGTCTCTATTTTTGTGCCAATACCATGCTATTTTGATCACTGTGAACTTAATAACCTAAAGTCTGGTACATTGATACCTCTGGCTTTGGTTTATAACTTAAAATTGCCTTGACTATACAGTTTTTTTTTTTTGGTCCCATGTGAAATGAAGAACTATTTTTTCCAGTTCTTCAAAGTATGAGGTTGGTAATTTAATGGGGATTGCATTGAATCTGTACATTACTTTGGGTAGTATAAACATTTTAACAATGTTGACTCTTCCCCGCCAGGAACATGGTAAGTTCTTTGGTTGTTAATGTCTTCTGCTATTTCTTTTCTTAGGGTTTCATAATTCTCTTAGTAGACATCCTTCACTTCTTTTGTTAGGTATATTCCAAGGTGTTTCATTTTCTTTTTTTGTTTGTTTGTTTCATTTTTTATTTAAATAGATTTCGAGGTACAACAGTTTTTTTCTTACATAGATGAATTGCATAGTGGAGATGTCTAGGCTTTTAATATACCCATTGCCTGAACAGTTGTACCTAATAAATAATTTTCATCTCACCTCCCGCCCACCTTTCCACTTCTGAGTCTCCAACATCAAGTCACTCTGCATGACCATGAACACTCAGTTCTTAGCTTCCACTTGTTCCTAGGTTACTTCACTTAGAATAATAGCCTCCAGTTCCATCTAAGTTTCTGTAAAAGGCATCCTTTGTGATAAAGTGGCTGCTTGAGGCAATAAAGTTGAGTTCCTGCTTAAAAAAAAAAAGAAAGAAAGAAAGAAAGAAATAATCAACAGAGTAAATAGACAACCTCCAGAATGAGAGAAAATATTTGTTTCATTTTCTTTGAAGCTACTGTGAAGGGAATTGTGTCTTTGATTACCTTCTCAACTGATATTGGTGTATACAAAGGCTACTGATTTGTGGACTTGGATTTTATACCCTGAGATGTTACTGTATTTCTTCATCACTTCTAAAAATCTTTGAGGTTTTCTAAAAATGAGGTCATCAGAAAACAGCAAGAGTTTGACCTTTTCTGCCCTCATTTAGATGCTTTTTATCTTTCTCTTGCCTGATTGCATTCGCTAGAATTTTTAGAACTATGTTGAATATTAGTGGTGATAGTGGACATCCTTGTCTAGTTTCAGTTCTAAGTAGAAAAGCTTTCAGTTTTATTCCATTCAGTATGATATTAGCTGTGGGTTTCTTGTAGATGGCTTCAATAAATTTAAGAAATGTGCTACTTAGGACTATATTCTGAAGTGTTCATGTTAGGAAAGGATGCTATTGAGAGTATCCTATGGTCTTTGTTTTTGCTTCTATTGACATGGTGAATTACATTTATGAATTTGCATATGTTAAACCAGCCTTAAATCCCTTGGATAAAGCCTACTGGATAGTGATAAGTATATGTTATTGAAAGTTTAGCTGTAATTAATTGGCTAAGATTTTACTGAGTATTTTTGCATCAATGTTCATCAGTAAAATTGGTCTGAAATTCTCCCATTTAGTTAGATCCTTTCCTGGTTTTGATAGCAGGGTGATGTTTTCTTCATAGAATGTGTTGAGGAAGATTCCTCCTTCTCAATGTTTTTGAATATTTTCTGCAGTATAGGTACAAGCTTTTCTTTGAGGTTTGATATATTAATAATTCTGATGTGAAGCCAATCTGTTCAGGGTTTGTTTTTGTTGTTGTTGTTGTAAGCTTTTTTATTGTTTCTTCAACTTAAGTGCTTCATATGGACCTGCTGAAGTGATCTATTTCTTCCTGGTCAAGTCTAGGGAGGTGGTATGATTCCAGGTATTGGATCAATTTCTTCACAATGTCAAATTTCTTTTGAGCAGAAAGACAGCTTTCTTTCTTGTAGCTGCATATACATTCTTATAGCCGTCAGAGATAATCTCTTTTATCTATGTGGTATCAGTTGTTATTTCTTTTTCTTTGTTTCTGATTGAGATTATTAGAGATTTTGCTTTTCTCTTTCTAGTTAATCTGGCCAAAGGTATATCAATTTTATTTGTCTTTTAGAAGAACCAACTTTTTGCTTCATTGATTTTTAGAATGATTCTTTTGTTTCAATGTCATTTATTTCTGATTCAATTTTAGTTATTTCTTTTCTTTTAGGATGGGATTGCTCTTCCTTTTCCATTTCCTTAAGATTTATTAGGTTGTTGATGTGCTCTCTTTCTGTTTTTCAGATGTAGGCATCTAATGTGGTACACTTCCCTCTTAGAACTGCTTTTGCAGGTATATCCCTCAGGTTTTGGTAACTTGCAGTTTCACTGTAGTTATGTTTGAGGAATTTAATAATTTCTTTCTTTATTTCTTTCTTGACCCAACTATCATTCAGCATAAGGTTAATGCCTCTGTGTGGAGAGAAATAGTCCACAGTATCCTAGTGCATGGCTGGCTCTTTCATGCATGCTGAGTTTAGGCAGTCACCGTTGGTATGAGTTGAACAATTCCTGCATACCCAGGAAAGCCACTGTGTAATCAGGGGTCACTGTTTGATAGGTCAAAGATTTGTACACTGAAAACAACAAACCAATGTTTATTGAAATGAAAGATGACATAAATAAATGGAAAGATGGCAGAATATTTCAAAATCATTTATCTGATAAGGGACTAATATAAAAGATGTATTTAAAAAAATTACTAGAACTGAAGAACAAAAATCCAAACAAGCAGATTAAAAAAATGGGCAAAGGGCTTGGAGAGATGGTTCTCCCAAGAAGGTATTCAAAATACTACCAGGTATATTATAAGGTGCTCCACCTCATTAGGTATTAAGAAATGCAACTCAAAATTACAATCTAATATTATTTCATATCTGTTACAATGGCTATTACTTAAACAAACAAGTTTTAGTAATGTGGAAAAAAATAAATGCTGTACACCATAAGTGGAAATGTAAACTGGTGAAACCCCTATGAAAGCAGCATGGAGAGCCACAGAAAATTAAAAATAAAACTCATATGTGAGCCACATTTCAATTTAATTTATATTTTAAAATTGTATATAATAAACATATAGATTTTTTAGTACATATGTATATTTCCAAAATAATTCAATATTTGACAGAGACATTTGTACTCCCATGATCCTTGTAACAGCATTCTCAAAAGCCAAAATTGATAATCATCTAAAATGTCAATCAAAAGACAAATGGATAAAAAAAAATGTGATATATGCAATAGCATTTTATTTAACTTTAATAAATTAGAAGGAAATCCTGAATCAGAGAGAGGGGGCAAAATGATATGGCCAAATAGTAGCCTCCAATGATAATCCCTCTACATAAACACCAAATTTAACACTTAGCTATGGAAGATGGCATCTTAAGAGGAACCAAAAATAAGATGAATAAGCACAGTATATAGTTTTAACATTATATCAACAAAAGAGACACTGAATAAGGCAGTCATGGCAGTACACTGAGAGGAGAGAGAATCTGTGTGCTGAGGGAGGGAGAGTGAAATGATTCTTTGCATTGGAACTTAGGGCTTTTCTGGAACAGGGTAAGGCATCACAGAGCAGAATTCTGCTGGTACCCACAGATAGAGAATTTAGATCAGCCTGGGTACCCTAAACTTGATTTCTGGTTAGCCTTGCCACCAGCTGATAAAAAGCAGCCTGGCCTCTGGAATAAATTCACAATATAGTCAGGCCACTAAATCCTTAGGCAATTTTTGCTGCTGTTCTGGCTTGAAGCCAGTAGACTTGGGATGCATGTGTGCATGTGGTCCAGTAAAATACCAATTACGGGGGCCAGTGTCTGTGTCACCTCTCACCAATTCCATGCAGTGCAGCTCAGGTAAAATCATCTACCACTTGTGGGAAACAAAGGGATGAGTTCATAGGACTTCGTTTTGTATTTTGGGTATCAGGTCAGCTACAGTAAAATATAGTATTAAGCAGAGTCCTGAAACTCTAGATTCCAGGCCTTAGTTCTTGGATGGCATTTCTAGATCCACTCTGGGTCAGAAGAAAACATGCTTCTCTGAAGGGAAGAACGCAGGCATAGTACTAGCTTCAGTAGCCGTGAGAGAGTGCATACATCACTCCTCCCTTAAATCTAGCAGCCCAGGACAGACAGTGGGGGAAGACAGTGTTAGGGTTTGCTTGGTAATCCCGGGAATTCTGCCATACCTTGTCCAAGTGCACAAGAGAGGTACAACCAGGAGTCTGCAAGAGTTACAGCATTAGTTGTCTTGCATTAGTACACCCCAATTTCTTATATGGCTATAGTGATCAGAGAAATAGAGACATAGATTACAACACTTAATTCCCTTTGAATGTGGTGAAAGTCTTCTCAAAAACTACAGATTAAAACAAACCCAGGCTGTGAAGATTGAAATAAATACATAACTCTTCAATGCCCAGACATCAACAAACATCCACAATCATCAAGATAATCCCAGAAACTTGACCTCACCAAATGAACCCAATAAAGTACTATGCCTGTCCACATTTGAAGTCAGCCCAGTTTCCTCCAAAGCCCATGGTGACTTTTGCCAGGATACCTCTGACTTTTTTTTTCCAAATCTGAAGGGCTCTTTATTTATCAGATGGTGAATCCTGCCAGCACTGTATCCTTCCCTTCAGAGCAGCATGTATCCTTCCCTTCTGACCCAGAGTAGGTCTAGAAATGCCACTCCAGAGATCAATCCTGGAGCAATGGAGATCTGTGACCTTTCAGGCAAAGAATTCAAAGTCAGTGTTCTAAAGAAGCTGGATGAATTTCAACACAGCACTCGGAAGAAATTCAGAAGTCCATTTGGAGAATTTTAACAAAGATACTGAAATAATGAAAAAAAAATTAAGTGGAAATTCTGGAGCTAAAAAATGCAGTTGACAAACAGAAATGCTTCAGAGTCTCTCAACAGTAGAATTTACCATGTGGACGAAAGAATTTTTGAGCTTTAAGACAGGCTATTTGCAAATACACAGTCAGAAAAGTAGAAAAGAAAAAAAAAATTAAAAAGATACAGCTTGACACTAAGATCTAGAAAATAGCCACCAAATGGAAAAATCTAGGAAATTTTAGACTTGAAGAAGTTGAGAGAGAGATTGGGGTAGAAACTTTATTCAAAAAAATTAATAACAGGGAAGTCACCAAACCTAGAGAAATATATCTCTAGGTACAGGAAAGTCATAGAACATCAAGTAGATTTAATCCAAACAAGATGACCCTAAAGCATTTAATGATCAAGCTCCAAAATTTCATAGTTTTAAAAAAAAAAAAAAAAAAAAAAAGGTCCTAAGGGAATCAAGAAAAAAGGTGGGAGTATATATAAAGGAGCACCAATATTTCTGGCAAGAGACTGCTCACTGGAAATCTTATAGTCCAGAAGAGAGTGGCAGGACGTATTCATCCAAAATGCAGAAAAACTCTTAAGCTTAGTATATTACATATTGCAAGAAAACAAAAAAATCCTTTAAACATGCAGGAGAATGAAGAATTTTTTTTGCAAACACAAGCTTAGGTATTTCATCAACACCAGACCTGTCCTAAAAGAGTTGTCCTATATGAATGAAAAGAATGTTAATGAACAATAAGATGTATCTGAAAGGATAAACTCTCCAGTAACGTTAAATGCACAAATACACAATAAGCTCTTTCTATACCTGTGATTCATAAACCACTTGTATCTTGATTAGGAAGACTAAAAGACAAACCTATCAAAAATAACTACAAGTCTTTTTAAAGAGATAAAGAGTATAAAAAGACATGAATGGGAACAGCAAAAGTGTAAAAAGAATGGAGGGTGGAGTTAAAATGTAAAATTTCTTTTAGATTTTTCTTTGCTTCTTTGTTAGAATATTTGTCATAATTTTAACATAAATGTTTATAATTTTTTTTTTGCAAACCTTATGGTAACTTCAAATCCAAAAACCTACAACAGATGCACAAAAAATGAAAAGCAGGAAACTAAAATACACTACCAGAGAAAATCACCATAAACAAAGGGAGACAGGAAAGAAGGAAGAAAGAGAGGACCACAATACCACCAGAAATTAAATAACAACATGGCAGTCATAAGTCTTTATCTGTGGCTGATAACATTAAATATGAATGGACTAAACTCTCAAAACAAAAGACATACTGTGGCTGACTGGATAAAAAGAAAGAGCTAATATGTTGACTATAAAAAACCCACTTTTGGAGCACATTGCAAGTACAAATTGGATCTATCAGGTATAGCACACAAATGTCTTAATGCTGTAATTGGGTAAATGAGGTGAAAGCTATGTTGATTAGTAGGATGTAAGCACTCCAATTTGTACAAATAATCAACACATTGAATCTTATAATAGCATAAATGTATTTATAATCTATGTACAAATGACTTAAAAAAAATAAGAAAAGTACCCAATCAAAAAATGGTCC
>CAUYPK010043470.1:0-31496 GCA_963574355.1 Loris lydekkerianus | reverse complement strand
TTCCACACAATGGCTTTCACTTAGCCCAGCTCAGTGGCTCCTTTTGGGGTCCCAGACAATGCCCAAAGTTCTCCACACTTTTGCTCAAGCTCTCCCCAGTGCAGCTCAACTGAGCGCCAAGTCCAAGAACACCAAAAAAGTTCTCAGGTAAGGCCTTTCCGGTTTGCAGTCTCACTGCTGCTTGTACTCACGGTTGCCGGCGTGATTAGGTTGATCGAACACACGCAGCCACTTGCCAGTTTTCCACTGTTTTTGTCTTCCTCATGGGGTCCAGAAGTCCCTTGCTGGCTCTCTGTATCCTCAAAGGGATGATCGTAGGCAGGTCCACCAGCCAGAGATGTCTGGAGTCTTGTCTCCCCAGATTTGCCAAGCCCACTTACAGGGAAGCTGTTACTCAGCCGCCATCTTTAATCCGAGTTTTCACAAGGGAAGTTTTCCTCAATAATTTTCTCAGATAGGTTATCTATGCTTTTTTCTTTTTCTTCTTCTCTGTCAGGGATACCTATGATTCTTATATTGGCCCTTTTGCATAGTCCTATACTTCTCTGATTGTTCATTCTTCTTTCCTCATCTTTGACAACCAAACCATTGTCTCTAAGCTCTGAAATTCCTTCTTCTGCTTGACCTAGCCTGTTACTGCACCTGTCTGCTATCATTTGAAATTCTTTAAATTACTCGTTGAATTCTGTAATACTTTTTCTTATGTTGTCTGTCTCTTTAGTGAGTTTTTAATTTTTTAAATTCATGTCCCAAAACATTGTTTTTGGCTTCTTTGTGTTTGTTTTTGACTTTCTCTTCAATCTGATTCATCTTATTTGCCACCCATATTCAGGAGTTCCACCTTTGACATTTCCACAATTTCCTTTAGGTTGCAGTCCAATTCTGGAGTGATCTTTCAGGGATTGTGATTTTTCAGGGATTTCAAAACAGCTTGTCTTTTCATGTTGCCAGATGTCTAAGTCTGATTCCTTCTTATCTGAAATCTCTTCTCTCAGATCTAGACAGATAAGCTTATAGAGCATCTGTTCTCCTCTACTGGGAACTTTCCCACTCTGTGCAGAGGTGAGGTACATGGATGGCACACTTGCATCCAACTCTGGAGTACTTACATGGAATTTGTCAGTTCTTGTAATTTGAGAGTAACCTCATGCATGCCTACTGTTAGCCTGCTGGGCTTGAGAGCTGCCCTGATCCCCTGGCTGCAGCATTTGTCAGCTGAGCCCAGGACTGAGCACAATTTTCCCCACACCCTTAGCCAGGGTGACTGTCAGCTACTCAACTTGAGGGTCCTGAAAGTATTTTTAAATTTGAAACTTATTTGAGGTATGTGGATCATAGTTAAGAGATGTTCTAAGGTCTGTTGAAGTCTACTGTCTTCAGAATTGAACTGAAGGATTCAGTGGAAAATTTATTTGTAAATTTCTCCTGTTACAATTTTAATAAGAACATGTGGTCTGAATAGCCCCTAATGTAGTACTGGCACATAGGGGATAAGAACGTTCTACAAAAGTTTGTTGAAAGACTGAAGTTTTCAATGGAAAAGGCAGGCCAGAGAACCAACTTACAGGAAAGATAATGGAATATTTATTCTATTCGAGAAGCAAATAATTTAGTTTACTGACCTTAAAATAATAAATAAATAATCATAGTTTACAGACTACAAAATACTAAATGAATAAATAATCATAATTTACTGACTATTAAACAAGACATAATTAATTCAGTGTCCTGACTATAAAAATTGTAAGGAGATGATTTCACATTCTGTAACAAGTTCAGAGACTGCCATAGTGCCTCCATTTTTAAATTAGTATTTTAATGATAAATAATGACAACAAATTCCTAAAATAGAAATGGGTTCTTAATTTAACTTTACCTGAAGAATAATATCTGGAGGCATTTCATAATTTAGGAAACCTATCCCATGCCAGTACAATTTTGCTTTATTATTTTTATAACTTTCTGAAGTCCCAGCTTCAATGATGGAGGCTCCTAAAATTACAAAATAATTTTTAAATAAAAAATTACATATGCAATTCAAAACATATTATTTGGATTTTAATAACATCTTTGGAAAACGATTACTTGTCAAATTATAAATGGGGTAAAATTCAGACTCAGGAATTGGTAGGAAAAGTATGACAGTTTTTTTATTACCACTGAAATTTTGTTCCTTTGAAAAATTCATGTTTACTCTGTGTGGTGTCACAACATTTCTAAAACTTATATTACAGTAAAAAATTTAGTTTGGAGGCAATTAAATTTGCTAGTGATAACAGAGCATGCACCTTACTGTTAGCATGCTACTGCTCAGACTCAGTCTTTTTTTTTTTTTTTCTTGTTAAATCATAGCTGTGTACATTAGTGCAATCAAGGGGTACAATGTGCTAGTTTCATATACAATCTGAAATATTCTCATCAAACTGTTCAACGTAGCCTTCATGGCATTTTCTTAGTTACTGTATGTAGGCATTTATATTCTGCATTTACTAAGTTTCACCTGTATCCATTAGTCTATTCTTGAGGATAGAGCTCTCCTGACTTAATGAACCTCTTAAATGGCTGTCATCAAGGAAGTAGGCAGCAATGGGGATAGAGATAAAATATGAGCAGACTTGGGATTTGAACTTGAAGAAATGTCTGTAATTTGAGATGCCCAACATGTTTATCTCACTTCTATGCACATGTCCCTCTCTACAAGACTTTCTAGCATCTTGTATTCTTGGCAATTATCATGCCCCACTCTCTCTTGTTTTCTCTCTCACTCTCTCCCATGTTGCTTCTTCCATTTCTCTGGCTCTGATTGTTATTATATTATAGGCATGGAATATCCAGATTTTGACCTTAGGAAGGAACTTGCCTCATCATGTCATGCCCTTCTCTTATTTCCAGGACCTTATCCTAAACCCATATGTTTGATTGTAGCATTTTTTCTGCTGCCATGACAACCATGCAAAGAATGGAACAGACCATACCAGAGCTTGGCCTAAGTGTGCCCCAGCCTGCTGTTCTACACTCTTATATGTGGAATAGAATGCAAGAGAAGTTCTTGAAAGGGAAACCAAAAATCCTTGGGGTAAGTCATTTATATATCTGGGAGAAGGCCAATGGCCTTGTCAACTCACAACTCATCAGATCTATTGCCCAGTACACTGTCCCATTAGCCTTGTAATACATAAACCAACCCAAGAGACATCAGATTTGATTTAGAACCTATCATATGAAAATGAGGTAATGTTCTATCATATAATGCTTCCAATTTGGTTATATTTAACATATACCGACTTCGGATCTGTTCTGGGGTTGTGAGTTATCCATGATAGTTATATTTTCCCTCAGCATGGAAGAGCTGCAAAAGAAAAGAAGTTACCTGGGCACTAGTTGATGTCCCCACCACAGGCCTTCCCAAGAGCTGATGGGCCCATGTTACTACTATTTCTCTCTGGTATCTTATATTAGCTCCATTGCTCAAAGAAGTAAAAAAAATCTGTCCTCTGAGCATGTCCATACGGAGGCTCAGGTGAGTGTTCCTAAAACAAATGAATAGTTTAAAGAATGGTGGGTTAGGGTAAGAAAAAGGACCTTCAATACAGAGGTTTATCCTTAGCCCGATCTTCAAACCACTGGGAAAAAGTCACTGTGAACCTTTTGTATCCTTTTCCCCCCTCAGTTATAGTTAATACTTCTTTAATTTGGAAAACATAATTATTTTTTCTTGAAACATGTTATTTATGTTGGCATATATTAGGTTTATTTTTAACACATTAATAAGTATTTTAAGATGACTTTATGTTTTAGAATAATTCAAAGTTTACAGAAAAATTAAGAAGAAGATACAGATGTATCCCTATGGCTTTCCCCTACACACATAGCTTCCTCATTATCAACCTCCTGCACTAGAATGTTTAGAATGGTGCATTCGTTACAATCGATGACCCTACCTTGACACATCACTACTCAGAGTCCATAAATTACATCAGACTTCATTCTCTGTGTTGTATGCTCAATGGATTTTGAAAACATATAATGGCATGTATCCACCATTATATTAAATAATAATATGTAAAGCAGTTTCACCACCCTAAAAATTCTCCATGCTCTCTGCCTATTCATCCTTTCCTTACTCCAAGCCCTGGCAACCACTAAACTTTTATTGTCTTCATAGTTTGCCTTTTCCAGATAGTTATACAACTGAAATTGTACAATGGGTAAAAATAGTTTGGTTCTTTTTAAATTTTTATTTATTTAGTTATTTTTGAGACGAAGTCTCACTATATTGCCCTCGGTAGAGTCGTGGTGTCACAGCTCACAGCAACCTCAAACTCTTGGGCTTAAGCGATTCTCTTGCCTCAGCCTCCCAACTAACTGGGATTATAGGCACTCACCACAACGTCTGGCTATTTTGTGCTGTTGTTGTAGTTGTCATTGTTGTTTAGTGAGCCCAGGCTGGGTTTGAAGCCACCAGCCCTGGTGTATGTGGCCGGCGCCCTACTCATGGAGCTATGAGCACCAAGCCAGTTCTTTTTTTAAGAATGGCTCCTTTCACCTATTAGCATACATTTAATTTTTTTTTTAAATTGATAGCTCATTTATTTTCAGCACTGAATGCTATTACATTGTCTGGCTATGTCACAGTTTGTGCATTCACGTGCTACATTAGTCTGTTTACTCTGTTTTTCATTGCTGCAAAGAAATGCTTGACTTTGATTAATTCAGAAAGAAAAGAGGTTTGTTCAGCAACCAGTTCTGCTTTGGGGAGGGCTTCAGGGAGTTTATCATCAAAGCAGAAGGGGAAGCAGCATATCACATGGTCAGAGTGGGAACCCAAAAAGGGTGGAGGTGGTGCCAGGCTCTTTTAAACAACCACCTATCTTATGAACAAATGAAATGAGAACTCACCATTACCATGGGGAGAGCACCAGGCCATTCATGAAGGACCTGCCCTCATGGCCCAAACACCTCTCACCATTATTTTTTCTTTTTTACATTATTTCAATCTCTTTGTTAAACTTTTCTAATTCTAAGTTTCTTCTCTGTGCTGTCTTGAAATTTATTGAGCTTCTTCTGGACAGCTATGTTGAATTCATTGTCCGAAAGGTCATGTATCTCCATAATTCTGGGATTGGTCACTGGTAATTTAATTAGCTCATTTGGTGAGGTCCTGATTTCCTGGATTTTTCTGAAGCTTATGGATGTTTGTCAATGTCCGGGCATTGAAGAGTTTGGCATTTATTTCAATCTTCTCAGTCTGGGCTTGGTTGAACTTATCCTTCTTGAGAAGGCTTTCCAGATAGTTAAGGGAAATTGAGTGTTGTGATCTAAGTTTTTGGTCACTGTAACCATATCATCTCTGGAAGTGCCCCAAGACCAGTGGTGCTGCAACTCTTGCAGCAGGCTCCTGGTGGTACTGCCTTGGTGGTCTTGGGTGAGGTACAGGAGAATTCTCTAGATTATCAGGCAAAATATCTCACTGTATCCCTTATTGTCTGTGCTGTCTTGCTGCAGTTGGGAGAGGAATAATGTGGATATTCCTTCATGGCCATGCCAGATCACACTTGAAGTCAGCCCAGTCTCACCCAGAGCCCATGGTGACTGTTCTCTGGCTACTTCCGATATTTTTCAAAATCCAAGGGCTCTTTAGTTCACAGACAGTCAATCCTGCTGGGACTGAATCCTTCTCTTCAGATCAACATGTTTCCTTCTGGCCCAGAAATGCCATCCGGGAACTGAGACTTACATACAGGGGCTTTAGCACTCAGCTTGACACATTATTTTACTGTGGTTGAACTGGTACCCAAATTGCGAAACTAAGTCTTCTGAACTCTCCCCTTTCATTTCCTCAAGTGGAAGAAGATTTCTTGAGCTGTGCTGCCTGAAGTTGGGGAAGGGATGACACGGGCACTGGCTTGGCCACCAACACTGGCATCTCACTGTCCATTGTACCTCAAAGTCCATTGGTTCTGAGCCAGCACAGCCACAGGAATTGTCCAAGGAATTGCAGCCTTTGTGACCTAACTGCTTTATGAACTTCATCCACACCACAGTCCAGCCAGTGGTGGGATCAATCAGAACTTAATTTGGGGGTGGAGAGAATTTCGTTATGGCTGAGTTTGTCTTAATCCTCCTCCATAGGAACCAGCAAAATTCTGCTTTAGGCAATGTTTCTCATTGCCAGCATGGCTCCAAGTTTCAAAGCCCACAATGACTGCATTCTCCTTCCCCTGGGCGCACAGATTCTCTCTTCCCTTGGCATGCTTGCATGGCACTGCCCAGGTAGGAGGGAATGTGGGGCATAGGCAGTGCATGGTTGTCTTTTCTGCTCAGTCTCTTTTCTGATATCAGTTAATCCTTGATATAATGTTAAAGACAAATGGTATGATAATTCACCTGAATCTTGGTTTCTTCTGAAAGTACTTTCTTGCATGGATAGCTGTTGAATTTGGTGTTCATGCAGAAGAACATTGCTCTGTTTTCTATTAGGAGATTTCTAGTAGGCCATCTTTCTCCATTCTTCCGCAACTTTCCTATGTTTAGATCCCTGTACTCACACTCATGTCCTCAGGCACCATACCCAAGGCAAATATATTTTCTTTCTTTTTTTTTTTGTCTTTTCCTCTGCGTACACTCTCTTTCCTCCACATTACCGCTCCTTGTTAAAATAACTGCTTTTGAATTCCTTGGTCACTTCTCTCTGAGCATATGATAAGGAGAGCAACAGCTGTGGCAGAAGTAGCATCCTAGAAAATGACCTCTGGGCTGATTCTGATGTGCGGCTTTTAACATGGAAATCATTGGGACAATGATGGATATTCTGAAAGACAATTCTGGTAAGTTGGTACATTCATGGTTCTTCATGTGGAGGGAGAAGTGACAAGAGAAGATTGAGAAGGTCCTGTAATTGTATCAAAATATGGAAAATGAGGGTGATGATGCTCAGAAAGGAGATGGTGTGGATATCAGCTTTGTGGTAAATAATCAGTTTTTGCTTGTTCATCATTTTTAGATTGTGCAGATTCTGATCGCCCTGATCAACCTCAACTTGGGAATAATAATGATGAGTGTGACATTGCCATTTTTTCGAACATATCCTATTTCTGTGTACTTTGGATACACAATTTGGGGGTCCATAATGGTGAGCAAAATTCCTTCTGATATAATTGGAGGTAGCATAATGTTGTGCTGTTAATATCCTCATCTCTAGAATCCTTGCTTTATCTTGTAGTTCTATAAATTTGAGAAAAGTACCTAACTTTCTTTTGACTCAGTTTTCTCTCACTTCAAGTGGCAACAATAATATGAAACTCATAGAAAGGCAGGTAGATTAAATATTTTATGCATGCATCCGTTAGAATGTAATATAGCAGCGTATAGCCAACCCAGTGGCTTAAACATTGAAACTAATGATTATTTAACAACAAGCCTCTCAGTGGCTAGTCATTTCCAGTGTTAGCAAACTCAGTGGTGCAAAGATCTAATCGAGGATGCTGATAGATCATATGAGAGTGGATATTGTTGACACATATCAACTTACGTAAATGTTTATATGTGTATTCCAAAACCAACTATGCACTTACAGGCTTGGACTAATTAAGACTCACCTTTGGAGCTTGGAAGAGCTCACCCTACCTTAAAGCTCCCGAGAGACTAAAAAACAGGATGTGGCTAGAACACAGGCAGTTTACGGTGTCTCGTCCATCAACTACCAAATATCAGCATACTGTTAGCTTAGAAAAAGGAATTGCTATTGGGTAAAATATGTTTCACAAGTTTTGTAAACAACAATTGTAAGTAATATTAAGACACAATTATAATGAGAATTTAAGAGGATTTAAAAATTCTTCCCTCAAGACAAAACACAGGAGAGTTTTTCATGCAAAATTAGAATGAAATTGAGCATAAAATATCAAGTTTGATCTACTGACAAGAGGAAAATAAAATTTATGAACGAGGTTTACGTGAGACTCAGAGAATCTATTCCAGAGTCTATTCCAATACTTCAGTATTGCAGAGTTTTCATTAATCCACAAAGTTCAGAACGAGCCAGTTTAAAGTTTATTAAGTTGCTTGCTTTTGCTCCCCTTCACCTGTTTACAGCAGAAGTATAGGATTTGAAGAACGGAAAGTGCTGTTCTACTTCTGGGAAGTTCCACAACACTTTTTATACCTAAAAATATTAATGCCAATAACGGCCTCATTTAGCTCTTACTGATCTTCCCATTCTACTAAGTGATTTTTGGGTGTAATTTCATTTCAAACAATCACCACAAACTTCTGAGGGAGGATTTATTATCATCCTTACCTTATGGGTGAAGAAATTGGGACTTAAGAGTGGTTAGGTGGCTGGCACAAATTACTTGCTACAGGAATCAGGGATCAAAAAGGGTCAGTCTATTTTAAGAATGGGATACATCTAACCTCTCTAGTTTCTGCTTCCTTTTTTTCAGTCCTCTTTCAAGATCTCATCAAATACCAGCTTACAAAGTTTAAGCCTTCTACATATGTTCAGTAGATAATTAGGACTGCAGGGGTTGTGTTTGCCAAGTGAGGTAACATTCAGACTACTGTAGACTTCTCGTTAGATAAGCTTTTGTTTAATTGGTGAAAGTTTTTTTCCTGCTAACTTCCATTATTTTTCCTTCCTTCCTTCCTTCCTTCCTTCCTTCCTTCCTTCCTTCCTTCCTTCCTTCCTTCCTTCCTTCCTTCCTCTCTCTCTCCTCTTCTCTCTCTCTCTGTCCCTCTCTCTCTCTCTCTTTTTCTTTCTTTTTTTCTTTTTTTTAGACAGAGTCTCACTTTGTCTCCCTTGGTAGAGTGCTGTGGTGTTACAGCTCACAGCGACCTCAAACTCTTGGGCTTAAGCAATTCTCTTGCCTCAGCCTCTTGAGTAACTGGGACTATAGGCATCCACCACAACACCCGGCTATTTTTTTGAGATAGGGGTTTTGCTCTTGCTCAGGCTGATCTCTAACCTGTGAGCTCAGGCAATCCACCTGTCTTGGACTCCCAAGTGCTAGGATTGTATGTGTAATTTTTCATCCTTATTTCTAAACCATTTTAGCTAAATGGAAAACAATTTCTCATTGGTGAAGTCAAATAAGCTGGGATGCTGTAGTCATCTTCTAATTAAGAATTAAAAAATTTTCTTTGCTACTATTTCAGTTAAAACTTGCAATAAATATTTTAAATTAGAACATATTTTAGTTTCTTTTTTATTTAAATATCTTATTCAATGTTGGTACCATATAAGGATTACTTCATATCAGGAATTTGGAAACATTATCTTTCAGTTCTCTCAGACAGAGACAGTTTTAATACAACTCCAGTTAGATATTTTTTGAAAATCTTGATAAATTCTCACATGGTTCCACCTGATAGAATTTCTCCATTCTTGCTAGGAAAAGGGAAAATTATTTGCCAAATCTGCATTCCTTCTCAGATAAGTGGTCTGTTTAACATGCCTATGTAATTTACAATTAAACTATATCAAGTTTTTATTTCCAATATTTGTTTAATGTTTCTTATCTGCATTTCCCCCTCTTATTTCTAGTTTATTATTTCTGGATCTTTGTCAATTGCAGCAGAAAAAAGAACTACAAAAGGTCTGGTGAGTAATAATATTTCTTATTTTTTTACTACCAAAAAAGGAAGGATTAATCAAATATGTATTCTATCAGGGAATAAAGTAGATTTTGTTACTAGATTTTTAAAAACTCAGATAAGATTGGACCTAGTAGGATCTTTTAAAAATAACCAGACAATTAGGTAGTGATAGAATTACTGACACAGGACTGCATATTTTGGTAAAGTAGTTGCTGAGAGAATCTTTATGAAGATGCAGAGAATTCTTGAAAAGAAATAGCAAGTGGGATCAGCCCAAGAAAACCCTGCAGCTTGAGATCCAGCACGTGATGGTGACACCAAATACTGGTATGACATAATACATATGGACGCATTAAAGTTGGTGTTCCACCTGTGTCCAGAAAGGACTTCTAGTTTGTAATAAAAGAAATTCACAATAAGGTTATTACATAAGAAGAAGCACGTTTAAAATGTAACTTCCATACTAGTATGTCTTTCATAAAGGCAAGAAAAGGCAAAAGCCTAGCTCTCAAAATATATTTCTCTGGCTAAGAATCATATTTGAGTTTTCTTTGCTCAAAAAATAAATATCAAATTCTGGAGCAAGGTCCATGTGACCTTTCCAAATGTGGCTTCAATCTGCTTTTCTTACATCTCCTATGTGGCAACCATTAAAATGTGTCTTGCGTCATGGGTATGTTAAACCTCTCACACTTTCCTGAAACATTTCAGTTTTTATAAAAAGACCCCTTACCTTCACCCATGAGAAGGTATACACAGCAGACAGATAATGGTCAGAAAGTTTAGAGGAAGGAGAGGCAAGCAGCACTGAAAAACAAGAAGGCAGATAACGGCCCGAGTGGACACAGCCAGTGCTGTCCAGCCAGAATACTAAGGGTATTTGTGGCTCATGTCATGAGCCCACAGAAGCCATCTGAAGGCTCTTTGCTGGGAACAGCAGCATTCTATTTGTGCTTTGGCAAGAGGTTAAAGCTGAAACTACGATAGGCAGCCAAGTTAAAAGGCTTGAAATAGTCAAGATACTGGAGATAGATTGTGTTGGGAAAGAAATGGTAGTTGTAAAGTGATGCAGGGAGCTAGATCTGAGGATGTGGTTGGATTGTTTACCTGAATTTCCTTCTTTTCTAGGTCCGAGGTAGTCTAGGATTGAACATTATGAGCGCTATCTTGGCTATAACAGGGACTATAATCAGTGCACTCAGCCTCAGTATTTATTCATTCCATGCCAATTACTGTTACTATGGGCAAAGGTCAGAAAATTGTTCCATCATCATGTCCATTTTAATGGTAAGTGCTTCTTTTCATGGGATACTATGGTGGAAGCAAGTCTGGGGAGTTCTGGCTCTGGCAAAAGCAATAATCAACGTTTTCTAATTGTTAAATGACTTTGGGAAGCTAGAAGTGATTGAGAAATAGGATAATTAGAAGTCAGGTCAAAATCTCATTTGTCTCTTTTTTCCTCCTCTGTACGTGATGAGGCAAATGGGGGGGAGAGGATCATAGAACACCTACTCCTTAAGGGTAGGAAATTCAAAACGCTGGCATTTTAAATAACATTTTTGTTTAATTTTAAAGCTCTGATCAGTAAGTACTGTTAACCTCCTCTATAAATGGAGCCCAGATATCAGTCCACACATGTTGGCTGGGTTTTCTGCTAACAAAGCGAAATTGTCTTGAATGTTATCTTACAAGTGGTGAGTAGCCTTTCTAACATCTCTGGATGGTCTGGCAAGGTCACCACTTTTAGCCTCAACATCTGCTTCTGGCAACTTCTCAATCTCCATTTTGTATTGTACCATTTTTTAAAAAAAAATACCAACTGCCCTTATTTAGATGCTATTCTAATTGTTTTATATGTCAGGTTACCACTTACGTGATGTTTTGTAAATAGTAAAACTTCTTGAAGTTTAGGGCTAGTGGGTAAGAGTGGGGAAGAAGGAGCACATCACAGCAGACTAAAATGCATAGTTCAATCTTTACTATCAAAAAGTCCATTGGCAAAAAATTACTGATCATACCATCCAAAAAAAAAAAAAAAAGTCTATTGTCCATTCTCAACACCACCAAATTTTCTATTAGCTTCCCTTCATATGACCTTTCAGCCTTTCACCTTTGTACTGAGCTTATTTCTTTATTTTCTCCTGGGCTCACCTGTATGTGAAAACTCCACATAAGTCTCCACGTATATTCACCCTAAAATAACCGTTTGAGGTGTTTTTGCTAAACTTGTTTACTTAGTTTGAGATTTCCAAAAAGTTTTTATAGTAAGCAATTTTATTTCTTGCCACTCATTCAAAGAAAGAAAAGAAATCTTCCGTGGATAACTTGAGAAAATTTTCCAAAGTTGCTAAGTTAGAAATTGGCAAAAGTAAGATTAGACTCTGGAACTCTTTGACTCTAATTCCTCTGCTATTTGCTATTTACTATTGTTATGGGGAAGAAGAACCTTTACTTTTGATTTCCCTGAAGTCCTCTGTACTCAAAGGCTTTAAGGACACAAAGATAGTGACAAAATCTGGAATTGGCTAGCTTCATAGGGCCAATTTCCCACGACCATGGGACCTGCATAGTTATTCAAGACTTCATAGTTAGAAGAGTCCTACGCTTGATTTAAGGTTATGCTATTACTGTATTGAAATTCTTTTTTAAAAAATAAAGAAGCTACTCTGCACATTATGTAGCTGATTCTTCATCAAACATCTCCCAAAGGCTATTATGAATTCTTTTTAATAGTACAGACATTTTTTTTCTGCCCATTCTTGTAGCAGAGAATCTCCATAAGAGCCTCCTAGAATTTAAAGCAACAGCTCCCTGCCTGGGCGCCTGCACCATCTGTCCACAGGTCTAGGAGTCCATATTTCATGCCCCATCCCAGGTTTGGCACTCTGGGGTACATATGAAGGAGAATTGCTACCTCCCATAAGGAAGCTCCAGAGAGAAAAGATAGAAGTACTGGACAGCATAAATTATAAAAAGAGGTTATAAAAAGATGACCTCTTTGTAGATATGAGGAGTTAGTGAACATACTAGCTAGAATCATCAGGCAGAATCTTACGAAATTGCCAATGATCAGCTATACCTGGCCTAGAAGACCATTTCACATGGCTCAAACCAATTATTCATATACATATAGATATGTGTGTGTGTACACACATACAGAGGCGCCGAAAATGTGTAAACATTTTAAGGAAGGAAAAAACTGGTTAAAATTATAATACCCAAGTTACATTTGACTTCCATAATTACAAGAGATGTTCAAACGTGACTTGGATTCATCTTTTGTTATTAGTATGTATTGAGTACTACAATTTTAATGCAGGTTTTTCCTTTCTTAAAATGTGTATACATTTTTTGGCACCCTCTGTCCATGGACACACACGCACATGAGCTTGCTTTTTGTTGGAAGTTTAGCCTAGAACCTTTTTTTGTAAGTAAAATTTAACTGAAATATAGCCAACCTGAGTTGCTTGCATATTATGGATTGTTTTGTGTTATAATGGCAGAGTTAAGCATTTGCCACAGAGACCTTCTGGTCAATAAAACCTAAAATATATATTATTTGGCTGATTATAGAAAGTTTCCCAACTCCTAGTCTATCCCACCAGATGGCAAGATCCTTGAAGATAAGGAATTGTCTGTTTTGTTCCCTGCTCTATCTTCTGTGTCTACAACAATGCTTGAAACACAAGAGGCCACTGCATCTGTTGAAGGCAGAAATCAAAAACAGTGAATGCAAATGTTCTCAAGGGCCCCTGAGTCTGTATCACTCATATCCTGAGCTTTTGGTTCCTGGCCTTTCCATTGCACAGGGACTGTCTTTAACCATGGAGAGAAACACAGTATTTAAACCAAAAAAACCCCTGCATCAATCCAGAGTAAGATTATTAGGAATAAGTATACTGCCAAATGTTCCCCAAATTTGATCACGTGTTTTGGCTGAAGACAATCTAAGACCAGTTCTCTTGAGAGATGGATTAAAGACTGATTAAGTTGACATTCATTGTTGCATTAGTTTCTTATGGTTGCTGTAATAAATTACTACAAATTTCGTGGCTTAATACAAATGGATTACCTTACATTTCTGGATGTCAGAAGTTCAAAATAGTTCTCACTAAGCTAAAATTCAAGTGTTGATAGGGCCATATTCCTTTCTGAGGGATAAAGAGACAATGTGCTTCTTTGCCTGCTTTGTGCTTTCTTTGCCTTTGCTTCTGGAGGGTGTCTACATTTCTTGGTTTATCATCCCTTTCTCTATCTTCAAATCAAGTAATGCAGCATCTTCAGATCTTTCTTGAACTTTGACTCTTCTGCATCTTGCTTTTATTTGCAAGGATTTTTTTTATTACTTTGAACCCATTTGGGCTATTCAAGATAATGCTCTCATCTCAACGAATAAGTCAACCTTAATTTCATCTACAACTTTAATTCTCCTTTGCCATGGGGATTATTCACGGGTTCTGGGGATTAGGTGTGAACCTCCCTGAGAAACAATTATTCTATCTATAATCACTGAGATATGGAATCATGTTATCGTGTCAGCTGTATGAAATGTATAGTACTCAATTATCTTTATAGTCCTTTCCCTTTTAAAGGACTTTCAGATAATTCTGTGCCCATGATAGCACTGGAAAGTAGTAGAATGGGGGAAAAAAATCAGTGATTATTTCAAAAGTGAAAAAAGTAAGAAGGTAAGTGACATTCAGCAGACCAAGAATTGGCCAAAGGTATAGTTTCAGTTAGGAGCTAGGTATGTATTCTAACTTCTGGCCAGTGATTTTTCTCTTTTGGTGCTGGAGTTAGCTGTAAATGTTTGAAACTTGTCAGCTCTGTTCCTCACATTCTTTTGTTATGGATTTGCTCCTAGGGCATGGATGCTATAGTGACCTTGTTTAGTGTGCTGGAATTCTGCATTGCTGTGTCCCTCTCTGCCTTTGGATGCAAAGTAACCTGTTGCAACTCAAGTGGGGTGAGTCTTGGCCTTCTCCTGCACGTTTCCTATTGCTGTGTAATCAATTACATAAACAACATGTTGTTTAAGTAATTGATTTCTCATTTTCCACTTAGAATGTTGCTAGGTCATGATCAAGGAGTTGTCTGGGACTCTGGTCTCATGGGAAGCTTTGACACTCTTCCATGCTCATGAGGCAGAATTCATGTCCTCTCAGATGTAGAACTCAGGAGGATGTGCTTTTGTGCTTTTTCTTAGCGTTGCTGGGGGAGGTTGTTGCCACTAATCTCTTGGTGTGAACCCAGAACAATAGTGGCTTTAGGGCAAATAATGCTTACACCACTATCTCTTTTTAGTACTACTCCCCCAGCAATCCCAGACCACACTAATTTTGTGGAAGGACTGTAATTTTTCTTAGTTTCATGAAAACTGCTATTTTGAGCCAGTGTGATTTTTGCAATGATTTATTTGTATCCAACAAATCATAATTTGGGTTTCCTCTTGCTATCAACATAAGAAACCTGGTTCAAAGAAGAGCTCTATATTTTTTGTGATACCTTGGTTTACCCAACATGTTGGCCATCATTATCCACATGTGATATTGATCCACTTATTAGAGCACTCAGCCTATGAGTTATCACTGAATGTGTGTGTCTAGAGAATCACCAAGAAGCCCTTCTAGATTTATCTTGAGAAAGACTTGTGAGAAGAAAGTGTAAACTCTGACAATGATGACAGTATGTGGGCAGGAGAGGGAACCCCTAAGGTTATTTGGGTGACTCACCTATGGCATTCTGATTGATTTCACAGGTTGTGCTAATTCTGCCACCAAATCCTCATGTGGCAGAAACAGCAGCTCCTACACCATCTAACAGAGGTTTAATGCCACCAACAGATCAATAGAGAAATGTTCCAGAAAATATATACTGATTGTAATTCAAGAACTCCACATGGGAAAGTGCTGGATCCAATTTCCATATATACATCCATAAAAACATACACAATCCAACTCTGAAATATGATATACATACATATACATATATTCACACACAGAATCAACTAAAAATCATAGTTGTCAAAAAATAAAAAGGTAATCTAGAATCTTTTTGGACAACCTGGATGGAACTGGAAAGGAGAAACAAACAACACCAAATTAGAACTAATGACTCAAAACTTAAGTGCACGTGTGGAAGTAAATCTCAGTGAAAATGAAGCTGGGGGAGGGGAGGAGGGGAGGGGAAAATTCATACCTGTGGGGCATAGTACACACTATCTGGGTGAAAGGCACATGTATAACTTTGACTCAATCTGTACAGAGTGTGTAAACAAACGTGTGTACCCCCCTGATATTCTGAAATTAAAAGAAAGAAAAAAACCCCCAGCATATTCTTATTTTTTTCCCAAAAACTCAACAACTCATTGCACAGGCTCTTTATCAGAGTATTCAAAATTAAATAAATACATCATGCCCTTAATGAGGCAACGAGAAAGTTTTCCATTCATCTTTAGGATTTTATATAAGGGCATTAAATTGGCAGGAAGTATTGCTGAAATGAGGCTTCCATGAAGAATATATATATTTCTGCTTTCCTCTCTAACGCTCATCCCACCTGTTTAACATTTTTTTTTTTCTACCTTTGAGGACATGAAGTGCTTTTTTCTTCAGGAAGCTGATACACGGCTCTCCTCTCTCCTCCTGCTTTCTTTCTCCCACAAAAAGTACCTTGGAATAGCACAGTCTTTGCATACACAGAAGCTATTATATGAGTATAAGTACACACTGGAGTAAAAATCACATCATAGATCAGATTCCATTTGTATTTTCTATCTATTTCTCTTCCTCCTCCCCTCCCCTCCATTGGACAGAATTATATCTTAATCAAATTTGTATCTAGTGTCATATATGAAAATGTGCAACACATGGTATTTGCTAAAAGTTTATTGAATACATTTGCTTTTTTATAGCAGAGCAAAAATAAATAAAATTAGAAGCAATATGTTCATGTGCCACCTAGTTACCATTCACATGCAATATGGTGGAAAGAGACCAAGTGCTGATGTCAGGAAATATAGTAAATAATGTGGGCTTTCTCACATCACAAAGTCCCAAAACACCAGAAGCTAGCGTGGGTGTGGAGAGAAGGGAACACTTCTACACTGCTGGTGGGATTGCAAACCAATACAGCCTTTTTGGAGAGAAGTATGGAGAATCCTCAATTTATAATAGCCAAGTCATGGGAGCAACCTAAGTGCCCATCAACCCATGAATGGATCAACAAACTGTAGTCCATGTATATCATGGAATATTATGCAGCCATTAAAAAAGATGGGAGACTTTACATCTTTTACATTTACCTGGATGGAGTTGAAATATATTCTTCTTAGTAAAGTATTGCAAGAATGGAAAAGAAAATATCCAATCCAAAACTCCATACTAATATGAAATCAATATATAAACAATTACATGCTCATAAGAATAATAAAACACTAATTTAGTCCAGTTTGGGGGTAGAGGGAAGCTGGAGAGGGAAGGGAGGAGGAAGTCTGGCAAAAGGAGGAAGGACAGGAGGCAGAATCTCACCTGATGTGCACATTGTGAGGGTGTAAAATACGCCCCCTGGGTGAGGGGCTCTTCTACAAATGGAACTTTATCCTGGAAGTGAGAACAATGTAACCTAAAAATTATACCCTCATATTAATTTGAAAAATTTTTTTAAAACATCAAAAATAAAATGACATGGGCTTTCTAATTGGAAAACCCTGGGTTTTCATCTTGAAATCCCATCTTTTTTATTTGTTACCTATATAGCCATGAACATACCACAGAATTTCTCCATGCCTCATATTTCTCTTAAGGAAAATAGTAACACTGCTACCTATCTCATAAACCTGCCGTAATTACCTGATATAATATAGATTGAATAACCACTACTCTCTCTGCACATAGTGGGCCTATATATATGATTATATATGCGTGTGTGTATATGTATATATCACTTCATTGTTTCATTCAACACATTTATAAAGTGTTTGTGACAAGACAGACATTTTTTAAGCACATGAGAAAATCATGGTGAACGAGAGAGACAATATCAAATACCATCATTCCTCTCTTGTAGGTTAACCTTTTAGGCAAGACGTAAGTTAACATATACACAACTAATCACAATACTTTCAAATGTTGTTAGAAGCTAAGTGGAAGGTATAGCAAAATAAGGGACTAGAGCATGGTTGTGGGTACTGATGATGGTGGTGTGGAACACTAGAGGGTAACCAGGGAAAGTTCTTTTTGTGGAAGTGACATTTTCATTCTGATTGGGCAAAACTTATCACTGTGTTTTCATGAGCATTGATATTCTCTAACTCAACGTGTAGCATGTCTGTATTTCCCATCCTGTGCTACACTCACATAGCTATTGTAGTACACACGTGCATGCCACAGGTTGCATTGCTTCAATATTTTATTTATTTTAGAACTAGGGATGAGCCTTTAACTGATGCAGCCTCCACTTGATAATGTATCATGTGCGTGCAATTCAAACATTTATCTTTTAATTAGATTCTATGAAATGTTTTACAAGAAATCTGTTTTAGTTGACTTAGTAAATAGGGGTTTCATAATTCAAACATATTTTGTTTTTCTGTTTGGAAGATATTTAGTTCAAGAAGAAAATCAGTTCTAAGTCTTTGTTTATAAATATGATATCTTCTCTATTCCCAATTAGATTGCCCATGTCAGAGGCTGTTGTGTTCCCCAGGGAGATATTTGAAAGAGCCTAACGAACACCACAGAATGTGCTCGCATAGGGCTTTTATCTGAAGCCAAGGTGCTAGAGAGAGGGCAGGAGACACTCCACAGCATAAGCTTCTCATCAGCCCAACCAGCCTTGTGCACCATGCCAGTCTTTGATTTGAACTGCCTGGATCTATGCAATAAACTCTCAGTATCTTATTGTGTAATCAAGGAAGTTTTCTCAAAGCCATTAAGCTAGTTACAAGCCAGCAGTAAATATACTTGCACCCAGCCAGAAGAATTTGGGCTTTAAACAGCACACAATAATTCCAATGTTCTTACCTCAAACCAGTCAAAATCTATACATTCCATCATCTCCAGGGATAAAGACGGAGCTCTTTCAGTGCAGCTGTAAATTAATTCTATCTCACAATATCTTTATGCAGCAAAGATTTATTGAGCATCTACTACAGGCCAGGCCCTCCTGCTGATGCAGCTGTGAATCAGCTGAGCTGTCCATGAGCTTGTGGACCTTTCAGGTACATTCTATTGTTATTCTTCAGGAAGCAGTTTTAGCACATTCATTGCAGACTTCTCAGTTAAAAGCGATAACAAAAACTTAACATAGTCCTTAAACTTTAATTATTTCCTTATAATTAGCTTCCTTTCACCATACTGAAATCCCACTGACCTATGAACTTGAAAGTTATAATATAGATTTAATTTAATCCCTTCGTTTTTGATTGTGCCTTACCCAGTCATACAACACAATAATAATGAAAAGAAGCCACACATACACAAAATACATCCTGTATGATTCCCTTTATTAAAACGTCAAAACCAAGCAAAACTAACCCCAGGTATTAGACCCCAAGACAGTGGTTATTCTTGTAGTGGCTGGAAGGGAGCAAAAGGGTTCTGGGCCTTTTGAGTGCTGGCTATTTTCTGATATTTTCATTTTGAAGATAAGAAAACAGGTGCCTTCACTTTGTGATTATTCATTGAGCTGTACACTTATACTTCCACTAAAACATCCTAAATCTTTGTCAAAGGCATTATTTCTAGTAAAGCTCGCCTAAAACAAAAAATTAATCTTAGAAAAGGTTTTCCACATCTTTATGTAAAGAGATTTTAAATGAAGACATTTATTTATAGGTAATCATATATATGTATTATATATGTATATATGTATATATATAAAGGAGATGGCCATTTGTATGGTTGTGACAAGGTTTAAGGTTCTCTGAATAAATCAGTATCTGCACTTAGCCTCCCACCTACTTGGGGAAACATTGCCTTACCTTCTGTCATTCATACTGGGTAGAACGGTATGTCATCATAGCTCACAGCAACCTCAAACTCTTAGGCTTGAGCAATTCTCTTTCCTCAGCCTTCTGAGTAGCTGGGATGACAGGTGCTTACCACCATGCCCAGCTAGTTTTTTTTCAATTTTTAGTAGATATGGGGTTTTTCTCTTGCTTGGGCTGGTCTCAAACTCTTACACTCAAGCAATCCACCACCTCAGTTTCCCAGAGTGCTAGGATTACAGGCATGAGCCACTACACCTGGCCACCATCTCCTTATTAGTTGTCCCAAATGAACAAACTGAACAGAAATATTCCAAGACATTTTCATATATAAACTATAAAACAAAACGTGCCAAGTAACATGTGAGACACAAATAGAAAGCAATCGCTCTGAGGCCATTGCTTAGATACAACAAAAAAAGGTTTTTTGTTTAAAAAAATAAAAAACAAAAAACCAAAGACCCACATTAAACAGAATGAGAGGGCTCTTTCTAGCACATGCGTGCTTCACTTTGCCTAAATCTCAGTTTGAGGGCACTATTTCCTTCCTTCTTTCTCATTTCCCTCTTTTTCTCCATTAGGGGAAGAAAGTTCTCAGTCATGAGCTAGAAGTTCCAGTCACTCTGGTGCCGAATTCTAGCCCTCCCTTTTCGGACTTCCTTGAATGCTGAAGCTGTGGCCAGGCTGAATTTTTAGCTTATGATGTCCTGTTGCCCAACAGTACCTTATCCACAGGAGATGATGTGCAAGGCTAAAATTCTTGCAAGATAATATCTAGTATATGTTTTTCTCACCACAAGCATTTAGGAATTTCTTATGTCTTTTCTTAAGAGATTCTATCCAAAGGAGCGAAGGAAGAGGGACACATGGAGGAAGTAGAGGATTATATAAATGGAGGGAGGAAGAGATGTTGCCTACCGTCTCCTAGCTTTTGTTTTAAAAAACTCCAAAGAATAATTCCCCACAGAAGAGTTTATTATAAGTGCCTCAGAAAGATATATCAAGAGAGAAGAGTACCTAGCATGTGGGGTGTGACAGGGTCATGGAATAGAGGCCGTAATCAAGCTAATGAAGAGAAGAACAGATGTCCATAGGGAAGAGAAGAAGATCCCCCTCGGTCTGAGGGAGAGGAGCTGGAGAGTCCGTAGGAACAGCTGAGATGCAGATGGGACCTGGGACATAATACAACCTAGCAGGGACACAAAAGCCAAAATTATTGTTTGGGGTCCAAAGAATTAAAGTCTTCTTATTCTTCAAGCAGAGAATTTTAGAACTCACAGCTCACAGACCTGATAGAACAAGGGATATTTTATGAAGAATCACACAGATAGTTGTAGATAGAGTTAAGAGGGCCACCAAAACTACTCCCCAACTCCCTCATTGTCACACACAAACACTTTCTCTGCCCAGGTGTATGGATGACTTTCCACCTCTCAGCAAAACGGGATCTACTGCCAAGACAATAATAACTTGAGTGCCGTCAGCAATATGGTGGAATTGGAAGTGTCAGACCCTCCTTCCCCCATGGAGATACTGACCTAACAAAAATATACAGACTCAATTGCCTTGTGTGAACTCTGGAAACAGTTAAGAGGTTGAAGCACTCTGTGTTGAGTGCAAATGCCAGGGGCATTTTACGCTCCCTAGCGGCCCTCTCACCCTGCTACAGTCTGGTCTGCTGGGGAGGAAAACACCCACCTTGCAACTTCATTCCCACAAGGAAAAAAGGAATAGAGCATGAGTCCAGTACTGTGGTTTTTGGGGGGCTTCCTAGGAGACCACCTTACTCAGAGTGCCAACAAAAACCTATATAGCTTGTATGCCAAGTTGGGAAACCCTAAACTGGTCAGTACCAGTGTTTCAACACAAGAGAGATTGTAACACTGCAGACAGACTCCAGGAGGATAAAGAGGTAATGAGCTCCAAAGAAGAAGTGAGCCAACCTTTTTAACTGGGAGATTAGACACACAAGTCCGAGAAGATGCATTCCCAGAAGAGAGAGGAAGGTTCCCTAGAATCTCTAGCCATGCTGATCAGTGAAAGTTTGTATGAAGCCTATCTGTCATGACTGGAGGAGACTGATTTTTTTTTTAAATGCCTAAATCTCAGCAAAAGATCATGCGGCATACAGAGAAATAGGAAAGCATGGTCCAAACAAAAGGGACAAAATAAATCTTCAGAAACCAGCCATAAATAAATATAGATCCATGAAGTATACGATCTTGAAAATGTATTTGCATACTCATGTTTATTGTATCATTATTCCCAATAGCTAATTGATGGGAGCAACCCAAATGTCCATTGATAAATGAATAAAGAAAATGTGGTGTATATGCACACAACGGAACATTGATCAGCCCTACCAGAGGGAGAGATCCTGTTACAATGTGGATGAAACTTGAGGACCTTATGCTAAGTGAAATAAATCAGATACAAGAGATGAGTACCGTGTGACTCCACTCACGCGAGCTACCTAAGTAATTGCAAAGCCAGCGTGACACAGAAAGTGGAATGGTGGCTGTCCGAGGTTAAGGGCAGGGGAACATGGGGAGTTCAACGGTTAATGAGTTTCAGTTTTGCAAGATGAAAAAGTTCTAGAGATCTGTTACACAACAATGTGAATATAATTAACACTGTTGGACTGTTCACTTAAAATAGTTAAGGTGGTAAACGACATGTGTTATTTACCACAGTTAAACATTTAAAAAATAAAAATCGAGAAGTTAACTTGATTTAAAAAAAAAATAATGCTTTGTTTCTCGCTTTCTTTCCTTCCCAGTGACGTCACAAAATACCCCTTTGCTCCTAAGCCAGTGTGTTCTCAACTTGGGGGCGGGGGGGCAATTTTGTTTTCTCTGCATCAGGGACGTGTGACGATATCAGGTGACATTTCTGGTTGTTACACCAGAGGTGGGGGTTGCTACAGATACAGAGAATCTGCTATACATCCCACCGTGCCCAGGACAGGCCCCACCACAAGGAATTATGTAGTCCAAAATGTCATTGGCAGCTTCTTTTGAGAAACCCTGTTCTAGTGGATTAATCAGCAGGTTTTTGTTCTAGCTTTCTTTCCCCTGCTTGTTAGGTGCTTGGAGTTTAGGCTCTGGAAATAACTGAGAATATAAAGGTGGGATGGAAGGAAATGGAAAGACTAGAGAGAGGAGTCTTTTCCTTGGAGATTACTGAAGCCCAGAAAGAAAAAAAAAATGAGGTTAGGGGGAGATTGGTGGTGGGAGAATGAGCAGGTCTGTGTGGAGGGAAGGGAGTAAGTCCACCACACTGGTTGGGGCTGGTACTTTGTAGGCAAGAAGGAAGGAAGCTTCTGGAGCTGGGCTGCCGTCAGCTCTGGTTTCTCCCTCTGCACCGGAGTCAGCTGCCAAGGAACGTCCACCCAACAGCATGGAGGCTTCCCCAGTGTTAATTTGAATTTGTTGAGGTCCGGCTGAATCTTCCCCATCTGTGCCCCCTCTGGTTTCACCCCTCCCTGCAGGTGCCCAACCCTTCCGAAGGGTGGAGATATATTGTTAGAGAAAGAGAGTAGTCAGAAGAGGAATTTGATTCTACAGTGGACAGAGATTGGGCAACAAGTGTTGAAAAGTTACCAAAAGCTTAGAGAATTAGAAAATTAAAAAATAAATTAAAAAAATAAACAAATAGAAACAGACATTTTCCCCATGTCCTATATTACTATCTGTATCTATACAGTGTGGCCATAAAGTTCATGTGCAATTTAAAATTACACACAAACTTTATGGCCACCCTGTATGTTATTGAATGTTCCTTGAAAACAGTATAGTCAGTTATTACTATTGTTATGGTTCATTATAATTATGCAATATTATTATTTATGAATATTACTATTACTATTGCTAATCTTGAAAGAGATTATGTAACAAATAATATCACTTTAGTTTGTTGTATATTACTATTACTATTTATGAATATTGCTATTATTAGTTCCATATTATTGAAAGCTCCTTGACAGCAGTATAGGCTTTTCTCCCATCCTTATGACAATTCTCCAGCATTGGTACTGTTGCCCCACTAAATAGATGAGAAAAATGAGGCTCAGAGAAAAACCTGGACTGAGCTAGTAAGCAAGTCACGGAGTGGCAATTCACACACAAAGCTCCATGACTTCCATACTCTCCCAGTCAATCATTCGTTCCTTTTGTGATTTTTTTTCCTGAAGTTGCCAGCAGTTTAACAAGAAAGGAAGTGAAGGTACATTTCACAATTCTGCAATTTGTAAATTAAATCATGGCATGGCAGTTCACACGTAAAGCTTTCATACTCTCCTACCTATTACTTGGTTCTTTTTCTGATTTTTCTGAAGTTGCAGGAGTTTATGAAAAAGGAAGTGCAGGCACATTTCACAATCCTACAATCTGTAAGTATCATATCCTGCGCAGCTGGAACAGCAGACAAAGGAAGGGCTGGTGACTTTCAGAAGATGAAGGCAGGAGGAATTGTTGGCAGGATCGCCTGAAAACCCAGAGTTCAAACCTCCTGGGAGTTTCTGAGACCTCAGCAGCAACCAACAGGCTGGGCTGGTCCCCGGGTGCAGGTAGGCAGTGCTGACCGACCTTGCTCCATTCACGGCTCCCTTGCTCTGACCCCAGTAGAGGGGTAACTTAACTTGAAGCTCCTTGAGAGCAGTTCAGAGACACTGGAGCATAGAAATAGAGTGGGCAAATGTTTTCGTACACATTTTCTTTTCTCTGCTTTCTCTGGAATATCTTGTTTTAACTCTATTTCTGCTATTTTCTATTGCATGATCTTGGCCAGTCACTTATCTAAGGTCATATAATTAATGGGATCAGAGCTCTTGTCTCTTCAAATGTTCTCAGGCAACTAGAAAACTGGACAGTCTGTGAGCCAACAGTAGAGTAGTGAAAAGACATCTAAGCTGAGTTCAGTAACTAATACCATGGGCAGTTTGGTCCTTTACACTAGCAAGCAGAGTGGCCAGCCTTGAACCCCGATGTTAGGACTCCAAGACTTATTATTATACCACCGCATGTGGCTGCTTCGTAGCACTGAGGGAATTCAGACACAGGCTGCCATTGGTAGGTGAGAAAGAAGGAAGAGGTACCATGATTTACAGAATTGGACAAAGACTTCAAATTCAGGGATAGCTGAAGCCCAAGGCTGGTTCAATAGCTTTCCATGTGTGTGAACAGGGCCAAGCAATAATGGTAATTACAAATCCTTCTTCGGCATTAACTATACGCTGTGTATATGCAAAGTGTAATGCCAACATTCATAACTTAGACTTTTTGATTCTGAATTTTCTTATCTATTACCACATTTTGCCATGTCTCATATGCTCCTGTACATATGTACATTTGGCCCAAACTTTCAGAAAAAGATTTTTCCTTTTAATTTTTTAAATTCAAATTTATATTTGTTTATATCTAGGCACTTGTTCTTCTGGGGTATTCTATTTTGCACATGGGTATCATCATTGCTTTCTAGAGTTGCACTTTTAATGTATAAACATAAATAAAAGAATTAGCAACATTTATATAGATATAGAATTAGTACTCCCCATGTATAATGCACACTCTTATTTTTCCCTCAAAAATTTGGGTGAAAAAGTACACAAAATACAGTACGTGCTTTTTCTAACTCACATATCGGGTTGTTGTAAGGATTAAAAAAACTTCAGGATAATGTCTAAAATATGATAAAACGATCTAAAATCAATGCTAATAGAATGTATTACTAGATAAACAAGTAAATGAGCAGAGTAGTGTGAGTAGTACAGAAGCTGAACAGGACAAGAATGAAAACTAGAACCTAATCTTACTCATGATGGGTGGGGTAATTTGAGGTTGAAATTCATCAAATATATGACAATACGGTTGTTGCAGGTAGGACTAAGGGGAAAACGATACTGCTCCAAATTACAAGTTTGGAATGACCATTTGCCTCTGAACGTTGGGACCTCTCAAGAGTCATGCTACTGCTGTCCTGTGACATGTTTATTATCTATAATTAATGAACTGTGTCAGACCTTATGGAGAGATTGTCATGAAACCAAGATTATGTGAAAAACAGTGGTTTTTCTGTACTATACCACCTGTTTCTTCTCCTAAAGTACAGCCAAGTCTAAAGTAATAGGCAAAAACTGACTTATAGAGCCTGGAAGCTTTATACTTTCAAAAAGCTAAATTTATTTGTTTTTCAGGACTGGTAGCACCATGATGATATCACAGCCTGTGACCAATGACACCATCATAGTGGTCCCCCCAAATGGCAACTTCTCCCCAACAGAGAAACCCAAGCCCACACACCAGAGGCAAGACAGCCTGAAGAAGTGTCTAAAGGATGAAGTCAACGTTATTGGGGTAAATCTAACTCAGAACCTGGTGAAGAAGGGTGGGGGAAGAGGGAAGAGACTAGACATTCATTGTGAGTATGGAAACCCCTAGGTTTTGCCGCAAGAACTCCGGGATATCTATAGGTCAGTGAAAGCCACTTGGAGAGCTGCTTAAAATTTCCCAGAACCTTTCCACAAGAAGTAGTTTTTTTAATTTTTGGGGATTCATCGAGGGTACAAGAAACAAGGTTACACTGATTGCATTTGTTAGGTAACCAGGTAACCTAGGTAACCAGGTTACACTGATTGCATTTATTAGTCCCCCTTATAATTGTGTCTTGTCCCCAAAAGGTGTGTCACACACCAAGACACAAGGAGTAGTTTTTAAAGTATTTTTTTCCTCATTCTGAATATGAGAGCAATTGAGTGTTTTGGTATATTTGTTGTTTTTATAATTTTGCAACACAGCACTTCTCTGTATTTTCTTTTACAAAAGTAACAATAGTGAGTGATTACATATTTTATAGATATTTTTCTATGTGATCACTAACGGAATGCTTGATAATCTATCGATTTTTTTTTGAGAGAATTTTTCCCACACTGCAATTTACAGGAAAACCACAATCCCTTCCCCTCTTCTCTCCTTCTTCTACGAGATGATGTCTGCCTTTCGTTTGTCTCTCTTCTCTAATCCAGGATTTATTGAAGAAACTCTATTCAATGAAGGGCGGAGAAGAAGGGATCTATCCCGAACTGGGAAGGGATAGTGTTTTGGTTTCTAGAATTGTCTCTCCAATTACACCATCTTAGGTGGGGCACTCTATGATTAGGTCCTAAAACCTGGTGGGTCTGATTTTTCTTTTTTCCTCATGTACACAATGGCATAGATTAATATGAGGCTCATGTGATACAAGGTCTGGAAAACTGCTTGGTAAATGTTATTAGAGCTATGGCTCTCTGAAATGGACGTCAGTGGGGGGATCTTCACCTCTTAAAATAGAGCTTCAGGAGCCTCAGGTATAGAGACAAATTGGGCCCGGAGGATGTGGGAGAGGCTTCCACTCTGCCCCTATTAAGAGAGTGTGAGAGCCTTCACGTGTCTCTTGCTCCCGCAAGAAGTAGAAAGAGAGTTCCTAGTCATTGAGAAACAGATTCTAGCCCGTGCCATGAGCTGGGAGCAGGGGTCCCAGGCCCGAGAGACAGAAACACTTGAAGGCTTGCTGAACCCTTACTTGTCAAATGGCTTGAGACAGCGACAGAGCACCATCCCTCCAGAACTTCTTTTGCTGTGTCTCACCCCAGAGCTTCTCTGTTAGTATCATTGGTGTGGGGGCCAGGGAGTGGGAGAGAACCTGTCTTTACAGATGCTGATTTTAATCCTCTATTCTTCCTTCCTCTTCCAACAGACTATTCAGATCTTTTGTGGCGTGGTGGTCTTGAACTTGGGAATCATTTTAGCATCTGCTTCCTTCTCGCCACATTTTACCCATGTGTTTTCTACCCTGTTGAAGTCAGGCTATCCATTCGCAGGACCCTTGTGTGTGAGTAGAGCTCCTAAGGTGGGCAGGATGGGGTGGGGAAGGGAGGAAGACGCCAACACCTCGGGCTCTTCAGCCTCCACCTTGCTGTGTTTCTGTCCAGCAGGAGCAAGGAGTCCCTGGTGGGAATCTGCTTTCCTTTGTGAACATGATTCAGGGAAGTATCAAGTAGGGTAGGATAGAAGGAGTTGCCTGATTTTTAGATCTCATTTCTTTTGAAGATCATTTATTTTTCACCCTATCATCTTGAGCTATGATGAGGCCAGTGGCTTGTCCATGGTTTTAGGCAAAAATCCAGGCAGTAGCATCAAGTTGGGAAGGGCCTTTCCATGCAATGAAATAAACATCAGTGGAAGAAATTACCCACTCACAGAGGAGCCACACAGATGTTTGGGGAATCACGGAGGAAGAAGCATTTCGAAAATGATTTTTGCTGCATTTAGTGGCCCCCAGTGTAGGCTGAGCAGATGTTTAGGCTTCAGTGATGTCCTGGAAGTTGCCCTGCTGTCAAAAGGACTACTTAGCAGTCCTTTGGTCAGAGAACAGCTTTCTTCTCAATTTGATATGGTTGTGTCTTTCTCATAATTAAGCTTCTCTCTCATAGTTTTTTCCCCATCAACTTCCTGCAACTCAGTATTTTTATAAAAAGTAGTTGATCTTTTATTTATCCCTATAAATGTAAAGTGTTACTATGAGAGGGAAAAAACTCAAAGGGATGTATAGAAGACGTGAGTTCTTTCATGAACACTCTTGGGACCATGCCCTGGGATCTTGATCAACCTTCAGACTATATAAACTATTTTGACTTTTCCATATTTGTTTCTTTAATGCATCCAGAAGTCCACCATTTTGTCAATCTGGTCCATTTTCTCTCATTTCATTAACATCAGCACTTTATTTGGATTTCACTACTTTTCTTCAAATATCCTTTTTCTGTCCCAAGATCCATTCAAGGACACTGCATTACATTCAGTCATTATATCTTTTTGAACTACTGTAGACTTTCTCAGACTTTCATTTTCCTTGAGGACTTTGATAGTTTTGAGTGGCACTTGCCAGGATTTTTGCAGAATGTTCATAAATTTGGGCTAGTCTAATTTTGTTTTAGACTAGAGTAATGAATTTTTAGTTGAAGATGACAGAGGTAAAGTTTAATTTTCATCAGGTCAGATCAAGGGTATATGCTACCAATATAGTAATGTCACTGTTGACATTCACCTTGATAATGTGGCTGAGGTAGTGATTTTTAGGTTTCTCCACTGTAAAGTTCCTATTTTTCTTTATATTTCAGATTAATATGGGTACGAATGATTAGGTTACATTGTGTGCGTTTGTTAGTTAGAAATCCAAGTTGTAGTTGAAGCCTTCACCCAGGAGGTGTGCATATACCCCTATAATGCACCTCATAGGTGAGAAGTTACCAACCCCAACCCCTCCCTCTTCCCTCTCCCCCTTTCTTCTCCTCTTCATCCCTATTTGAGTTTAATTGTGTTTTTCTTTCATGTGTGAGTTTGTACTTGTTCATCTACTAGTTTCATATTAGTATTGAGTACACTGGATGCTTGCTTTTCCAGTCTTATGATACTTTACTTAAGAGGATGTTCTCCTAATCCATCCAAGTAAAGAAACCAGTCTCTTATAGCCATCTGATCTTTGATAAACTAAACAAAAGCATAGACTGGGGGAAAGAATCCCTATTCAATAAATGGTACTAGGAGAACTGCGGAATCACATGTAAAAGACTGAAATTAGATCCTCACCTTTCACCATTTACAAAAATTGGCTCAAGATGGATAAAAGATCTCAATCTAAGACATGAGAGATAAAAACTCTAAAAGAAAGTGTGGGAAAAACTCTTGAGGATGTCACCCTGGGGAAAGATTTTATGACAAAGACTTTAGTGGCAATCACGACAGCAACAAAAATTAACAAATGGGACTTAATTAAACTGAAGGGCTTCTGTGTAGCTAAGGACATAACAATTGAAGCAAACAGACAACCTTCAGAATGGCAAAAGGTACTTGCATATTATGAATCGGACAAAGGCTTGACAACTAATATATATAGAGAACTCAAATTAATTAACAAAAAAAGAGCAAACAATCCCATCTATCACTGGGCCAGAGACATGTATAGAATTTTCTCTGGACAAATACATGAAAAACTCTCATCATCTCTGGTCATCAGAGAAATACAAATAAAAACTGAGATATTAGAATGTGTACAGGCGAAACTTACTAAATGCAGAATACAAATGTCTACATACAGTAACTAAGAAAATGCCATCAAGGCTACACTGAACAGTTTGATGAGAATACATCAGATTGTATATGAAAGCAGCACCTTGTACCCCTTGATTGCACTAATGTACACAGTTATGATTTAACAATAAAAATAAATTTAAAAAATAAATAAAATTCAAAATATAAAAAACAAACAAACAAACAAAAACCTGAGATATTACTTACCACCGGTGAGAATAGGCCACATCACAAAGTCCCAGACTTGCAGATGCTGGTGCGGGTGTGCAGAGAGAGGGATACTTTTACATTGTTCATGGAATTGCAAACTAATACAGCATCTTTGGAAAGAAATATGAAGAGTCCTCAAATTAGATCTCCCATTTGACTTCACAATCCCACTAGTAGGCGTTTAACCACAAGAAAAAAAAATCACTTTATTATAAAGATATTGCACTAGAATGTTTATCACAGCTCAATATACAATTGCCAAGATGTGCAAACAGCCTAAATGTCCATCAACTCAGGAATGGATTAACAAGCTGTTATTTGTCCATTCATGAGTTGATGGAACAACAAACACTTGTGCTGTTTCCACACCTTGATTGTGAATTTGCTCTCAAATGTTTGTGAATAAACATTCGAGAGCAAATGTCCTTATGGTAAAATGATTGTTTTTCTTCTGGGTAGATATCTAGTAATGGGACTGCAGATCAAATGAAAGGTCCACTTTCAGCTCTCTGGGTCCCCATACATCTTTCCAAAAGGGCTGTAGTTTGCAATCCCAATGACAGTGTATACATCCCTTCTCTCTCCATCTGGTGCCTGCACGGCTTTCCCTCCTTTTCGAATTCTCTGATCTCTAGAAGCAGGTCACTGAGCACAGCCCCCATCTGGAGAGATGTGTAGTCCACTAGTTTTAAGACTCAGTCTATATTTATATAGGTGAATTATTTAATGCTGGGGTCACAGCTTTTCTTCTGTTTTGCCCTGTTTCTTTTCATTGTCAAAGAATTTTCTATTACTGAGCCTCTCTTAATCTATTAGATCATGAATACTTTAAAGAGTGAAAATACTTTCTTTATTTTGTAAACACAGCCTTTAACACCAAACTTTCTTAACTGCTTCTAAAATGGAAAAGGAGGGAGTACTTGTATACTTTTACAAAGCCAGCATTGCCCTGATATCCAAGCCAGGAAAACGCATTATAAGAAAATAAATAAAATAAAAAATACAATCCAATATCACTAATGAACACAAATGATAAAATCTACAACAAAATACTAGGAAACTGAATTCAACAGAACATTAAACAGATCATTCCCCATGATCAAAGGACTTTTACCCCAGCAAGGCAAAGATCATTCCATATACATAAACTAATGAATGTAAAACATCACATCATTACAATGAAGGACAAAAATCACGTGATTATCCCTGTTCTATCCTGTTCCCACGTCATTTCCTTTATTTTCCTCTCTAGAAAACATCTTACTCTGAAATGTTCTTATCTCATTAAAAACAAACAACAAATTCTTACCTGGCTTTTCAACTCCTCTTTTTGTTTGTTAGGATAAATTCCTGCTCACATCTGTGTTTTTTTCATGATAATTGAATATTATACAGTAAAAAATAAAAAAACAGCAGCACATTTATGCATTTATTTATTTTATTTTATTATTAAATCATAGCTGTGTACATTAATGCGATCATGGGGCACCCATACACTGGTTTTATAGACCATTTGACATATTTTCATCACACTGGTTAACATAGCCTTCCTGGCATTTTCTTAGTTATTGTGTTAA
>CAUYPK010043469.1:0-43276 GCA_963574355.1 Loris lydekkerianus | reverse complement strand
TGGATGTGGAGGAAAGGGCACACTTCTACACTGCTGGTGGGAATGCCCACTAATATGTCCCTTCTGGAAGGATGTTTGGAGAATACTTAGAGACCTAAAAATAGACCTGCCTTTTGATCCTATAATTCCTCTTCTAGGTTTATACCCAGAATACTTTTGAAGTCTTTTAATAATCATATATACTGTTATTCATTTCTTAATAATTCTAAGAAATGTGTTGTTAAATGAATTTTTCATTGTGAACATCAGAGAATATATTTACCCAAAACAACATGGTAAAGTCCACTGCATACTTGGCTACATGGTACTTCCTCTACACCAAAAAACTGCACAGAATGCACCTTTTGTAGATACTGAAGGCAATTGTAACATCATGGTAAGTGTTTGTGTGTTTGCACATGTGCAAACATAGAAAACGTACAATAAAAATGTGGCATAAAGAATAAAAAAGTGGTACACCTGTATAGGGCACTTACAATGATGGACCTTACTGGACTAGAAGTTGGTCTGACTGAGTCAGTGAGTAAATATGAAGGCCTAGGACATTATTGCACACTAAGATTTTATAAAGAGAGTACACTGGGCTACACTAAATTTATAAAAAGTATTTTTCTTTCTTCAATAAGTTAAAAAACTCACTATAACTTCATAAACTTTAATTTTTTTAACTTTTTGACTTTGTAATAACACTTGGCTTAAAACATGAAAACATACAATTTTACAAAATCTCCTTTGTTGATATCATTTTCTACAAGTCATTTTCTATTTTTAGCTTTTAATTTAAAAAAATTTACTTTTTACACTCTTTTGTTAAAAACTAAGACACAAACACATACATTAACATAGGTCTACACACGGTCAAGATCATAAATGTCACTGTCTTCCATCTCCTCATTTTGTCTCATAGGAGGGTCTTTGGGGGCAATAACATGCATGGAGTTGTCATCTACTTCAGTTTCAATGACTTCTACTAAAATACCTCCTAAAGGATCTGCCTGAGGCTTTTTAATAGCTTTTCTTAATGTAGAAGAAGTATACTCTGAAGTAACCATAAAATATATTATGGTAAATAGACATATCCTAATCTATTCATTTATTATCTTTATCAAGTATTATGTACTGTACAGAATTGTCTAGGTTATATTTTTATATGACTGGAAGGTAGTACAATATATTTGTTTACACCAGGATTGCCACAAACACATGAGTAATGCATTACTCTAACATATTACAACACCTGTGTCATAGGGCAATAGCAATCATATTATATTCTTATGGGACCACCACCATACATGTATTCTTTGTTGACTGAAACTATATATCTATATATACACACATGTATATGATATACACTTGTGTTTCACTTCCTGACACTGCAGTTTTTTTTAAATTTCAAAATATTAAGGCAGTATAAATGTTTTTGTTACATGGATACCTTTTATAATGCTTAAGTTGGGGCTTATGTAGGTCCATCAATTAGCTATGTTATTGTCTGCTGTGGCACAGGTAAATTAGTTGTAGGTAGATGGTTTATATTTGGGTTTTCTATTCAGTTCCATCAGTCTATTCTCTACTTGTATACCAATACCATGCTGTTTTGGTTACTATAGACTTATAGTATAATTTGAAGTCTGTTAATGTTATGCCTCCAACTTTGTTATTTTTGCCTAAGATTGCATTAGCTTTTTGGACTCTTTTTTGATTCCTAATGAAGCATAGAATTATTTTTTTCTAGATCTGCGATGGTATTTGCATTGAATGTGTAAATTACTTTGGGCAGTAAGGAAATTTTAATAATGCCTTTTCTCCCAGTCTATGAGCATGAGATATTTTTTGTTTGCATCATATATTTCTTTCATCTGTGTTTTGTAGTTGCACTTGTAGAAACCTTTCACCTTCTGGGTTAAGTGTTTTCCTAAATATTTTATTTTATTTGTAGCTATTGTGAATGGTCAACTTGATTGTTGTTAGTATATATGCATGCTACTGATTTGTTTACATTGATTGTGTAATTTCAGATATTGCTGAATTTATTGACAATTATAGGAGTCATTTAGTGTATGTAGTCTTTGGGATTTTCTACATACAATTTCATGTTGTCAGCAAAAAGTGATTGTTTGACTTCCTCTTTCCCAAGTTGGATTCCTTTATTTAATTTTTTTTTTAATTTTTTTTTTTTCTTTGCAATTTTGGCTGGGGACAGGTTTGAACCCACCACCCCTGGTATATGGGGCCGGCGCCCTACTTCTTGAGCCATAGGCACTGCCCAGATTCCTTTATTTTTCTCTCTTGCCTGATTTGTCTCGCTATAATTTCTAATACTAGAATAGAAGTGGTGACAGTGGGCACCCTGGTCTTGTACTAATTCCTAGGCTTTAGTATGATGTAGGCTATGAATTTCAAAGTTATGTCTTTTATTAATGTAATTTCTGGGTATGTTCTTTCTATGCTTAAGTTTGTTGAGAGTATTTATCTTGAAAGAGTAATAGAGCTGCAGCCTAAAGACAAGGCAGAGGCTCTATGGGTGGGGGGTGGCCACAGGGTGAGAGGGCAGCATGGGAGCCATGAAGATGGAACTACTTCTGGTGAGTGACAGTATGGGTGTCATAGGGGTGGGGGAGCTGTGGCGCCAGGACTATCGGGCAGTGGAGCTCTCTTCCTGTCCAAAATCCCACAAAGGCAGTTTACTATAAGGCTTACTAGGTGACATCGGATGCACTCGTTTTACTAAGATCTTCTACTGGGGACAAAGATTGTTTGGCTCCCTGTCATGGGGAATAGCACAGGAGTGTCTGCTTCATCTGCTCCCTCCTCATCTCAGTGTGGTTAATGGAGTGGCAGTTTTATGAAAGCTGAGTCCTGTGCAGACCTGGCCTACTGTACCAGAGAGGTTAGAATGGTATTTGCTATAATAATCCAGGAATGGTAACCACAGATCCTTGTTTTAACATGCAATGTCATTGCATAGACTCCAAGAAGTTCCCTAACCAGACCAGAGCTCTCTGGTGATGTTAGGGAACCTCTCACAGTTTTGGCCACACTGCTGCATGAGAAGCATGAATTCATTTCTCCTGTCTTTCCCTGTATGTATCTACCTTCCTCAGGTACCACTACTCTTGCAGAATGAATCACTCTGTCACCTTCTTCTTCACTCCAAATATTCCCAGTCACTTCTCTAGCACTTTACCATGCTCTTTCTGAGAAAATCCATCTTTAGGTGGGCATCAATCCTCTCATTGAGAGTGGTACAGGCAGGTTCCTTCTAGTCTGCCATCTTGGCCTATAGATGCATCCTCCAGTGAGACAGTGCCCTTGGGTCTGAGATGAGGAGATGAAGCTGTATCCTCACAGGTCCAGCAAGGCAGGTTTGCATCCTTGTTTGCCACTGAGGGCACTGTAGCCCCCTCTGTACTCATGGTGAAGCAGCAGAGGGCACCTTCTCCTGTTCACTTTCCCTCATATTGTTCTCAGGTGCCCTGAAGCTGCAGCCTCTCTTGGGTGGATGTTGAGGAGGAGGAATCTGAAGTTGTCACCAGAATGCAGTTCCTAGGTGCCTCCAAGCCGCAGCCTTCCCCAAGGTGGGTATTGAGAAACAGAAAGCTCTCGTCTTCCCATAGCTGATTGTGGATGCTGGTGAGCCCCAAAGACTTCTTAGTTCTTGTTCTGAGTTACAACTGTGACCAGTCTTGTGTTTGTTATTCATTTCACATCATTTTAATATTTCTCTTAAATATGATATATTTTACAGGTGGAATTTTTAACCAAGAACTTGTTATAAGGTATGGAAATTGTAAATTACACCATTAATGGAACATTATAAAATAAAATGCTAATTATTATGTGCACTAATGTTCATTGTCCATTTTTTCACCACAAAATTTGTTTATGAAACTCATACTCCTTTTCCTCTGTCTTAATGGCATAGCCTTGAACTCTTCCCCTCCCCCCCTTTGGAACCTTTCTCCTCTTCATTCTATCAATTTTCAACCACAAATTTTTGTAATTTCTCCATTGAGAGCAAATTAATCCTTACAGATCAATTTGAAAGTCTCACATTTCATCTTTTTAAGAGCACAATATGTTTCTACATCCTTATGTCATATCTACTAATGTACACAAAACAGATTTTTGAAGGGATCTTCACTTTCATATTTTTTCCACTGTACTTCAATAATGTCTGTAAATAGCATTAATGTAATTAAAAATGGGCAATAAATATCAAAATGAATTTCCCCCAGAAATATTGCATCCAGTAAATATAACATTTGTAGATATTAGTAGAAGGCAGCATATAATAATCAGATAGCATTATTTTTTGTAATTCTGTTGGCAAATGCAAACAGATAATAAGTTCTAAAATAACAGAGAGAAAGAGAATTTTACTCCTTTATTCATTCATTCTCTTTATATAATCAAGCAAAATGTCAAAATTTGGGCAAGAAAAAAGAAGGATACAGAAAGTGACCTCCGTGTACTCCTAATTAGGTCTCCTCCCAATGACTTTCCTATCTCTTCAAATAAATTTTCTGTTAGTTCTCCAGTTTTCACAGCCATTGCCATGCACATTGCCTTCTAATGTTTAGTATTTCAGTTAAAAATTAATATGCATATACAAAAATTCAAAATGATTATAAATAGTTAATGAATTAAGGCAAAATTAACACACCTATGTGATGACTTTGTAGATGTAATGGATGCTACATGTGCCATTAAAATTTCTTTCTCAGCAGTAAGACATTCATTCCCTCAGTTGCAAAAAGTATTGGCTCCTCACAATTCACAGTTAAGTATTTCTACAGAAACTGCCTTTGGACAAAAGCTGCTGCCTTTTCCAAGGTCACATTTCCTCCCCAGTACAGAAATCTCCTAATTACAACCTGTAATTAGGTAAATACAAATGTCTAACGTCATGACTTTGAATGAGACAAATTTTAAAGGCAATCTGAGCTCTGGAGCTCACCATTGAGTCAGATCAATCTGCTACATCTGTTTTGCCGTTAATTTACTTTGTCCAACTCTCCATTTCTCACACCTTTATGTGTTTTTTTCCCCCAAAGCACAATGTAATAAAGTTCATGAATGCAAATTTCTGCCTCAGAGTCTCCTGGCCAATAAGAGAATTGATAATAGCAATAATCATAGAAAGCAAACTGTAAAATGAAATTTTAAAAATAAATCATTCTCTCATCTCTTGACGATGAAGACACTAAGTAAAGGTAGTAGATGGAAACTAACATCTTACAACATCCTGTAGAAGTGCAATTGTTAAAACATACACTGATCATAAACTAGACTGGAATACTTGTCAACATGGATGCATTGGAGAATATACCATCTCAATCACTTAAGATGTGTGGCAAAAACAATAATTATAGATACTATGGAATTGGATGGTGTTAACCATGCCTTAAGGAAAACAATGAAAGGCTTGTAGTGATTAATTCCCAATTTAAGGTGTTGTGTGAAAAACAGTGGTCCTCTGGGCACATAAATTCATTTGCTGCAACAACAAGGCAAAAAGAGATGATCATCAAGTCCAGGACTTCTAATAGCCATGGTAGCAGAGCTCCAATAAAAAATACCATCCAGTCCCAGCAGCTCTACTATGCTAATAAAGAATTGTGCCTAATTGGGAGGGAGTTGGACTTTACGCTCAGGATAGGAACACCTAAGCCAATGTACCTGAAAATTTCAATTGCCTGGTTTTCCTGAACTCTCTGGACCTGAATAATTTGTCTGCTCCTCATTAAAGGCTAGGGTTTTCCTTCGCTTAAATATGATGCAGAACCTCTGCCTTAAAAGAAATCGTGCGCACAAATTACAAAATCAATTCCATTTACAATAGCGTCTGTCTGACATGTTCCATGTTGCTGTAACAGAATACCTGAAATGGGATAATTTATAAGGAACAGAGATTTATTTCTTATGCTATTGCAGGCTGGGATGTTAAAGGTTGAGGTACCTGCTTCTGGTGAGGGTTTTTTGCTGCATCATCACATGGCAGAAGGTGGAAGGGCAAGAGAGCATGAGAGAACAAGAGAACAAGTGGGGACAAAACTCATTTTCATAACACGCTTACTCCATAACCAACCCTCCGCTTTCCAAATAATAATAATTCATTCTTGAAGGCTCTGCCTAGTCTCCTCTTATTTGGCATCACCACCCAATATCATTACATTAGGGATTAATTTTCAAAAATCTGAACTTTGGGGAACACATTCAAACCACAGCAGTATTCACAATAATAAAATATGTAAAAATTAACTTGACTAAGGCAGTGAAAATTTTGTACAAAGAAAACCATAAAACATTGATGTAAGAAATCCAGCTATAATTAAAAGAAAATGGATTCCATGTTCCTCAATCAGAAGACCTAATTTTGTTCAGATGTCATCCTACCCAAAGTGATTTATGGATTCAATGCAATTACTATCAAAAGAAGAATGAAGAGGAAGGGAAAGGGCACCAGCCATTTAAAAGGGAGTCTGGCTTGCAAAATTTTGAGAAGGTTCAACAATGGTGGCCAACTGCTTCTTTGTGATCATAAGAAACAATCAGAAATCAGAGCACATGTCTCTGATGTTTGGAGAAGAGGCTCCTTTTTCTGATTTACAAGTTGCTTCAGGTTGCTTCAGGAATACGTCCACAGGGCTGGGATGAAGGATGGCGGGCTGGAATGAAGGATGGCACTAAAAGTTGAAGTTGAATGAAACTAACTATAATTTACCATCTAGGACTTACCCTAGAAGTTACAAACCTTCAACGCACCCTAGCACTTTAAACAGTTATGTCAGACAGCTTTTCCAAGTGAAATTGTGGTCTTGGTAGGTTAACAGACTTTTGGGGCCTCCTATTCTGTTACCTTTTCCAGAATCTTTTTCTTTCTCACCTTCCCATGTTTGAGATATATTTGTACTAAATACAAATTTGACTTCTTTTTATACTTTAAAAATGACATTTCATTTACTTCTGGCTTGCATTTTATTTTTCTGGTAAAGAATAAAAGGTCTAGGGTTATTTTTGTATTTCATTACTATAGGCAATCTTGCACTTTTCTTTGTCTGCTTTTAGGATTTTCAACAAGTTGATTTTAATAGAATTCGTATGTTTAACTTTTTTTATATGCTTACCTACTTGAATTTTATTCATTTTCTTAGACCTCCAGGTTTATAATTTTCATTAAATTAAAAAAATGGTTATTATTGTATGCCGTGCCCCCTTTATGAGACTCTGTATCTTTAAGAGTTTTTCTTTCACTCTCTATATTTAGTTTGTATAGGTCTTTTAATATTTTTATTATTTTTTCTATCTTTAAATTCATTTATATTTACTTATGAAATATTGGAATTGCTATTAATCACATATTTTGGATTTTTTTCTCTCAATATAATTTAGTAGCTTTAAATTTTATATTTATTTCTTTTTATAGGTTCCATATTCTTCCTTACAACATTTATGTTTTCCTTTAAATCTTTGAAAACAATTATTATAGTTGTTTTTAAAGTCTTCTGATAATATTCCTATTACTATCATTTCAGAATCTCCTTCTAATTCTTTGTTTTTCTCATGCAATGGGATCAAATGTTTCTGCTTTATCCTATTCCTAGTAGTTTCTATGGGATGGTAGGGCAATTGTGAATATTATATGTTAAATGTCTGCAGTTTATTTCTTCTTTGAAATGTTTTAGAAGTAATTTTAAAAGTAGGCTCTTTTAAATTTGTTTCTGCAGAGTTAATTTACTTCCAGATCAGCATGAACATTTTAAGACTCATTTTTATGCTTTTTTAGGGTTAGTCTAAAGAAATGTTTGCTTACTTTATGCCACAGCTTCAACATGAGTTGTCTTTATTCTGATTGATAAGAATTCTTGCCTCATTCTCTACAAGCTTTGGTTGCTGCTCTTTACCTAGCCAGTGGGAACTTCACTCTACGAGCATGTTTTTGTCATTCAGCGAAGACTCAAAATTAACCAAACTGCAGACATTTTGAGCTCTTTCTTTGGGTACCTCAACCTTTTCTGGCATTCTGATCCATAAATTTATCTCTCTTGGTTACCCTGAACTCTAGCCTGTGTCCTCAGCAAAACTGTGTCTGAACAGGTTTCTCTGCCAGGACTGACATCCAAAACACCCTCTAGGTAGAAAGTTTAAGTGATCATAAGCTTATATAGTTTACTTTCTTTTCTCAAAGATCATAGCATGTCACTAAATCTTATGTTATCCAACTTATCTAATGTTGGAAAACAATGGATTTACACAGTTTGTCAAATTTTTTAGTTGTATAGTGTGAGAGGGTAAGTCTGCATTCACCTAATTTGTTAAAGCCACAAATTCTGGGAAATATAAAGTCAGAGTAAAAAACAAACAAACAAACAAAAAAACACAATAAGCAGATCTAGCAAATTTTAAGACATACGTATTATATGGAAATACATACTTATAAATGTGTGAGTTCCACAAATGCCATATAAAAAGAAACATAGTTATAGGAGTTACACAAACAAACAAAGAAGAAATTATTGATGATATAATGAAAATGAGCCTATTACAATAAACAGAAATCTTTGGGAAAAAAACTGAACTTCTAGAAATTAATCTAAAAATATAAAATAAGGAAATATATGAGTAAAGCAGAAGATTAGACAGAAATGGAAAAGAATTGGAAAGCAGCTATGCTCACCACTATAACACCAATGCTGAAATGGAAAAGAATTGATAGGATGTCAGAGTTGACTAAATTGCACCATTAGTAACTACATATGAATAAATTGTTTGAGAATAAAACAGTTTAAGAATATTAAGAATTATAGAATGTTATATTCCTAAACACAATTTCAGAAGTCAATAGAATAGAAAAAATAAAAATATTTATGAAGCCAAGTAAAATATAAAATTTTAAATATAATATGTAAGATCAATAAGGAAAACAAATCCTAGACACCTTTAGTGAAATGGAAGAACAGAAAAGATAAATCTTTAAAATAGTCAGCAAGAAAAGACATTTACTTACAACTCCTTTATCAATTTTCTGTGAAGTTCAAAGATTACTTATGTCTATGGTATAGACAGTAGAAACATAGACAAACACACATTTCCCACTGTAAATTCATCACTTTACTATGGGTATTCTTTTTTAAATGTATGAGTTTTTAATTTTTATGTCATTTTATACATTTTTATTTGTAACTTTTGTAGGCCATGGCACAATTAGAAATGACTGCCCAACCTCAACTATATATATATAAAAAAAAAACTCAGATTGTTTTCTGATTATTCTTTTATTTCCTTTGCACATCAAAAATTTGACTAACTAATAAATTCTGACACATGATAAGAAATTTTATGACCATTATCTTTTCTCTGATGGCCAATGATTAGCTCAAATACTAATACTATTTACTATAAGGTTTACCTTTATTCATAGATTAGGAATGACATTTTTATGATGTACTAAATGTCCATTCTTATTTTATTGTTTCCAAACTTTTTAAAAGTTCAGTACTTTAGTCAGTTCAATGTAGTCATGAAAGTGTACAGTGCTTTTTTAATAGAGACTTTATATTATGCTTACCGTTGTTGGGGCAGGGGAATTATTAGTTAGTAGTCACTGAATTTTCATCACAGAGCTTTATTGCATACATTACGGCTATCTGGAAAGTATCCAGCCATATAATATGAAAAACAGAGAGATATATGGCTGGACAATTTCTAGACAGCCTTTGTACAATTGTTCCTTTCTTTCTTTCTTTCTTTTTTTTTTTTTTCTAAAATATAAATTTAGAATCAGTTTGATCTGCTCTGTGAAAACGGAGCTTCAGGAACTATTTTGCTGCACAATAATTTTACAAACTAAATTCACATACCAAATTCATATAGAGTTACTAGAATTATATATATAGAACTATAAGAAGAAATTGAAAAACTCACATGAATAGTAGAAGTTTTCTTTAAAATTATATGTTTTTGAAACCAGCCTCATCATGATCACCAAACAAAAGCATACACTAAGGAAAATAATACCTATTCAATAAATCATCCTGGGAGAACTGGATAATGACATTTACAAATAATGAATGAAACTAGACCCATACCTTCCACCAGTTAAAAAAATTGAATCAAGATGAAAAAAAAGATTTAAATGTAAGACACAAAATGATAAAATTTATAAACAAAAGCATGGGAGAAAGTATTGAAGATATTTGTCTTGAAAAAAAAGTTATGAAGAAGACTCCATTGGCAATCATAACAGCAACATTTAATTAAACTGAAAAGCTTCTACACAGCTGAGGAAACAACAATTAAACCAAATAGACACCCTTCAGAATGAGAAAAGATATTTGTATGTTACAAATCTGACAAAGAGTTTATAATTAGAATCTACAATGAACTCAAATTAATCAACAAAAAGAGCCAACAATCCCATCCATTATTGGGCAAGAGACAAAAACGAAACCTTCTCTGAAGAAGAAAGACAAATGGCCAGCAAATATATAAAAAAAATTCTCATCACTCATCTAAAAATCAGAGAAATCCAAATCAAAACCATTCTGAGATATCACCTAATCCCATTGAAAATAGCCCACATCACAAAGTCCCAAAGTTGCAGAGGCTGGTGCAGATATGGAGAGAAAAAAACGCTTTTACTTTGTTGGTGGAACTGCAAATCAATACAGCCTCTTTGGAAAGAAGTATGGAGAATTCTCAAAGAACTCAAACTAGATCTTCCATTTGATTCTGCAATACCATTACTAGGTATCTACCCAGAAGAAAAAGAAAATCATTTTGATTTGAAGACAGAAGATGGCTGACTGGAGGCAGTTTTCACCAGTGGCTCCTGTCCATAGGGAGATATACTAGACAGAAGTGGACTCAATGAAGCTGAAGGTGGGGAACTGAGCATAAATAGAAGATAGATAAGTGCACATTATCTCTGCTGAGGCAAGCTGCAACTCCAAGAAAGAGGGTCCAAGAAAACAAATTCCAAATTCCCATCATGAAGAGAATGGGAGATCCCTCCACAAACCCAGAGGCCTATGTGGGCTCTCTGCAAGTGAGCAGGGAATAAAGAACCTCTTACTTTACCCCATGAGAGAGAACCACTAAACCTCCATCCTCCTTATCCAGGAAGATCCCACTTGTGAACCTAGGTGTCATCCTGCCTGGCATTAAAGTGAATAAATATAACCCTTTCCTCCTCACCTGGTGGTCTGAAGGTCTTCCCCCTGCAGACCCAGGAGAGTTTCACAATTTACTGAGAAGTCCAGGCATTGTGTGGGCCACTGGACAGTAGTACAGAAACAGTTCCTCATAGTGACTTGTGTGGAAGCAGAGAAGTGGAGAGAGAGGGCCATATGGGGAAAAAGAGATGTGTGCAGAGAGAGGAATTCAACAGTGGTGCATTATGGGGGTGGAGGGACTGACAACCCTCCTCTGACTTTGGCAGGCAAACTTTCCTGACTCCTATACTCACCAGAAGGGACCAGGCTATAGCCCCTCCGGTTTGATGGATGAAACTACCTGTGACTTCCTACTGTCTGACCACTTGAGACCCTTTGAACTCTTCCTCATGAGCGTGATTATACTGCCTGGGACAAACTGATTAGAACTTTCGATCTTAGTCCCCCCTGGGACCTTCTGAGGTTGTGCAGTGGTTGTTTTGTAGTGGAGAGGGACAGATTCTCCTCCTCCAGCTGTCACTGGTGAGGGGGCAGGGCACCACAAGTGTCCGTATCATTCCCCAGCAGAGATACCAGCCTAATACCTCAACTCATAGGGAATGGGTAGAGGCTGGCTGACTTCAAGACAGAGCCAGCTTGTGTTATCTCACCAAGAAGGTCCTCAGAGTCTCTGGCAGCAACTCTCAAAGGGACCTTTGCAAGGCTGCAGGGAAAAAGGCACAATCATAAGCTCCAGTTCATTGGCAAAGGGGTAGTTAGCTCCATTTCCTGGGGCCCCCAATTCAATCTCACCCTACCAGTTTTATTTTTATTTATTTTTTCTTATTTTTTTTTATTAAATCATAATTGTATACATTTATGAGGTACAATATAATGATTTGATATACAATTTGGAATGCTTAAATCAAACTAATTAACATGACCATAACCTCACTTACTTATTTTTGTGGCAAGACATTCTTAATATACTCTTAGTTAGTTGTTTTGAAATGTACCCTTGCATACCAGTTTAATCACTGAATTGTGGGAAAAACTCATGGGGAGGAACCAGTGGAAGAACTCTGGTAACATGAATAATCAGAGTAGATCAACTTCCCCAATGGATGACAAAGGAGATACAACAGAAGATACCATTCATAGAGAAATGGCTGAAATGTCAGAAATAGAATTTAGTATTTGGATAAAAAATGAGATGAATAGAATGAAGAAAAAGATGGAAATAGAAATCCAAAGAATAGTTCAAAACTGGTCTTAAGAAATTAATAAATTCAAATACAAAATCACTAAAGATCTAGACATAATGAGAAAAGATGTAGCAGATCCCAAGTAAATGAAAAAGTTATGCAAGGACCTCGAAATACAGTAGAGTCCTTCAGTAGTATAGTAGAGAAGTCAGAAGAAAGAATCTCAGAAATTGAAGACACGGCTTTTGAACCATCCTAAGCATTCAAAGAGGCAGAAAAATGGAAAACAAGAACAGAACGTTCCCCAAGAGCTTTATGGGATCTTTCCAAAAGATCAAACATCCAAATTATAGAAATTCCTGAAGAAGAGGATGATCCTAAAGGCACAAATGCTTTACTCCAAGATGTTATGGAGGAGAATTTCCCAAGCATTGCAAGAGATACAGAAATTCAGTTAGTGTCAGAACCCCCGCACCACTCAATCGGAAGAAAGCATCTTATAGACACATTGTAATTAATTTTGCCAAAGTTAATATGAAAGAAAAAACCCTGCAAGCAACCAGATGTAAGAAGAGCATTACCTACAAGGAGAGAAATATTAGGATGACTGCAGATATTTCAGTCAAAACTTTTCAAGCCAGAAGAGAATTGTCATTGAATTTCAACCTACTCAAACAAAACAACTTTCAGTCCAGTATCCTGTATACACCTAAACTGAGCTTCATTTGTGATGGAAAAACAAAATACTTTCCACATGCTGAGGAAATTTGCCATAAATAGACCAGTCTCCAGGAAATACTCAGACCCGTTTTTCATAATGACCAGCACAATGGTCTACCACCAAAGTAAATTCACCCAGAATTTATCAAACCAAATCTAACTTTCACAATGGTGAAAGGATTAAAAATATACACAGGTCCTCTGTAAAACAAGATGGCCATAACACTAGCATACCTATCAATTCTCTTAATTAATGCAAATGGTTTAAATTCTCCTCTAAAGAGGCACAAGTTGGCTGATTGTATACAAAAAAATTAGGCCATGTATCTATTGCCTACCAGATACTATCTTACCTTAAAGAAAAAAACAAGAGTCAGCATGAAGGGCTGGGATATCTATAATACAGGCAAATGGAAATCAGAAAAAAGAATCTGTTGCATTTCTTTTGCAGATACAATTAAATTTAAACCATCAAAAATAAGGAAAGACAAGGATGGACACTACATATTTGTCAAGGAAACACTGAACATGAAGAGATTTCAATAATTACATTAATGCACACTAACCGAAAGCTACTCAATTTATAAAATTTATAATCTTAATGGATATGAACAATTTGATATCCCCTGCACTATAATAGTTATTTTAGCACCCCTTTGTCAGTTCTGGATACATCCTCCAAGAAGAAATAAACAAATAATGGACTTAAACTTAACCCCAGAACAAATAGCTTAACAGACATTTATAGAACATTTCATACTAGTAAAACTGAATACTCATCCTTCTCATCAGCCCATGGATCATTCTCCAAAATTGATCATATTTTAGGACATAAGTCTAACCTCAACAAATTTTAAAAAATAGAAATTATTCCTTGTATCTTCTTAGACCATCATGGAATAAAAATTGAACTCAACAGCAATAGAAAACTTCATACTCAAACAAAGTCATGGAAACTAAATAACCTTAGGCTGAATCATAGGTGGGTCAAAGACAAGATTAAGAAGGAAATCATCAGATTTTTGGAACAAAATGATAATGAAGACACAAAGTATCAAAATCTGTGGATACTGCACAGGCAGGGAAATTTATAGCATTGGAAGCCTTCATTAAACAAACAGAAAGAAAGCAAGTCAGCAACCTTAACCAACTGGAAAAGGAGATCAATCCAACCCCACATCCAGCAGAAGAAAAGAACAGAATTAAGCTAAATTAAAACAAAAAACCATTTGGAAGATCAATGAAACAAAAAGTTGGTTCTTTGAAAAGATTAATAAAATTGATAAACCTTTGGTAAACTAAACAGAAACAGAAAAGTAAAATCTCTAATAACATCAAGTAGAAACAATAAAGGGGAAATAACAACCATTACCACAGAAATTCAAAAAATCCTCATTGACTACTACAAAAAACTCTATTCTCAGAAATATAATCTGGAGGAAATAAACCAGTACCTGGAAGCATGCCCTCTTCCTAAACACAACCAAAAATAATTAGAAGTTTTTAATAGCCCTATATCAAGCACTGAAACAGCATCAACTGTACAAAATCTCCCCAAAAAGAAGAGTCTGGGACTAAATCACTTCAGAATTCTACCAAGCATTCAAAGAAGAACTAGTGCCTATATTATATGGTCTTTGCAAAACATAGAAAAGGAAAGAAACCTTCCCAACACATTCTATGAAGTAAATATCACCTTGATCCCCCAAATGAGGAAAGGACCCAACAAAGAAAGAACATTATTGACCAATATCATTAATGAATATCAATGCAAAAATGTTCGATAAGATCCTATGAAACAGAATTCAAAGACCCATCAGAAAGGTTATACACCACGATCAAGTTGGTTTTATCACAGGGTTACAAGGTTGGTTCAACACATGTAAATCTACAAATATAATATACCACATAAATAAAATAAAAAACAAAGACCACACGATTCTTTCAATTGATGCAGAAAAAGCTTTTGATAATATCCATCATCCTTTCATAATTAAAACACTTAAGAAAATAGGCCAGATGTGACATTTCTTAAACTGATGGAGGCCACCTAAAAGCAAACCCACAGTCATTCTCATATTTAATGGAGTAAAATTGAAAACATTTCCACTGAGATCTGGGACTAGACAAGGATGCCCATTGTCATCACTGCTATTCAACATAGTACTAGAAGTCGTAGTCTTTGGAATCAGGTAAGAGAAGGTGTTCAAGGATATTCAAATGGGGACAGAGGAGATCAAATTCTCGCTCTTTGTGGATGACATGATTTTAAACCTGGAAAACCCCAGGGACTCAACTACAGAACTTTTAGAAGTGATCAAGGAATATAGTAGTGTTTCGGGACACAAAATCAATCAATAGCTACAGATCAGTAGCTTTTATACATACCAACAATAGTCAGTCTGAAAATATAGCTAAGGACTCTTCCTTTTACTGTAGTGTCAAAGAGGATGAAATACCCAAGAATATATCTAACAAAAGATATGAAAGCTATCTATAAAGAGAAATATGAAACCCTCTGAAAAGAAATAGCTGATGATGTTAACAAATGGGAAAGCATACCATACTCATGGCTTGAAAGAATCAATATTGTTAAAATGTCCATACTACCCAAAGGAATATACATATTTAATTCAATCTCCATCACAACACCAATGTCATAATTTAAAGAACTTGAAAAAATAATACTTCATTTTATATGAAATCAGGAAAAAACCTGAATAGCCAATACAATACTTAGAAATAACAACAAATCTGGAGGCATCACACTACCAGACTTCAGGTTATAAAACAAAACCATAGTGATCAAAACAGGTAGGTACTGGTACAAAAATAGAGATATAGATATATGGAATAGAATAGAGAATCTAGAGATGAATACAGCCAGCTATCATCATTTGCTCTTTGATAAGCCTAACAAAAACATTCATTGGGGAAAAGAATCCTTGTTTAACAAATTGTGCTGGAGAGCTAGCTAGCAACCTTGTAGAAAGCTGAAACTGGACCCTCAAAAATTGATTCTCAGTGGATAAAAGATTTAAACTTAAGACATGAAAATACAAAAATACTAGAAAAGACTGTGGGGAAAATGCTTGATGATATTGGACTGGGTAAATATTTTATGAGGAAGACCAATCCTGGCAATTGAAGCAACACCAAAAGTAAATTACTAGGATCTGCTCAAGCTAAAAAGCTTCTCATAGCTAAAAGCACTACAACTAAAGCAAACAAACAGCCTTCAGAGTGGGAGAAGATTTTTGCATAGAAGATTTTTGCAGGTTATGATTCCAACAAAGGTCTGATAACTAGAATCTTGAGAGAACTTAAATTAATCAATAAGAAAAGAACAACCTCATCTCTTTGTGGACAAGAGACTTGAACAGAAACAAACACTTGAAAAAAAAAATGCTCATGTGTTTAATAATGAGAGAAATGGAAATCAAAATCACTTTGAGATACCACCTAATCTCAGTCAGAATAGCCCACATCACAAGTCCCAAAGCTGCAGATGCTGGCATAGATGTGGAGAGAAAGGAACACTTCCACACGGCTGGTGGGATTATAAACTAATACAACCTTTATGGAAAGAGGTATGGAGAATTCTTAAGGAATTAAAAGTTGACCTTCCATTTGATCCTGCAATTACTAGGTATTTACCCGGAAGAACAAAAATTATTTTACCACAAAGACATTTGCACCAGAATGTTTATTGAAGCTCAATTTGCAATTGCCAAGTCATGGAAGCAGCCCAAATGTCCATCAATCCATGAATGGATTAACAAATTGTGGTATATGTATATCATGGAATTCAGCCATTAAGAAAGAGGAGACTGGGCGGTGCCTGTGTCTCAAGGAGTAGGGCACCAGCCCCATATACCAGAAGTAGTGAGATCAAATCTGGCCCCAGCTTAAAAATGAAAAAACAAAAACAAAAAAAAAAAAAAAAAAAGAAAGAAAGAAAGAAAGAAGGAAGAAAGATGGAGACTTTACATCTTTTGTACTTACATGGGTTGAGTTGGAACATATTCTTCTTTAAAGTACCTCAGTAATGTAACATAAAGTATCCAATGTACTCAATACTACTAAATGACCTCAATAATGGAACAAAAAGTATCCAATGTACTCAATACTATTAAATGACCTTAATAATGGAACAAAAAGTATCCAATGTACTCAATACTATTATGAAAGTAGTATATAAACACTTACACATTCATCCAAATAATAAACCACAAATATAGTCTAGCAAGATGGAGGGGAGAGGTACCAGAGGGGTGGGGAGGGGTAGGGCTAATGGTGGGAAAAGGGAGGGCATTTGGTGGGATCTACCCTAATGTGCACAATGCAGGGGTACACTTCAAAATAACTAAGAGTAGATTATAAATGTCTTACCACAAAAAATATGTAAGTGAGGTGAGGGTTATGTTAATCAGTTTGATTTAAGCATTTCATGCTGCAAATCAAATAATCACATTATACCCAAAATGTATACAGTTATGATTTGATAAAAAATTAAATTAACAAAGAAAAAAATCATTTTATCATAAGGACATTTACACTAGATTGTTTATCTCATCTCAATTTGCAATCTCCAAATATGGAAACAACCTAAATGCCCATTAACCCATGAATGAATTAACAAGCTGTGGTATATGTATACCATGATATACTATTCAGCCATAAAAAATATAGAGACTTTATAGAGTTGGAGAACAATCTCTTTAGTAAAGTACCATAAAAATAGAAAAGCAAGTATCCCCCAATGTATTCAATACTAAGATGAAGCCAGTGGACAAAATAATACACACCCACACAAGAGAAAAACTCAATTTAATTCAACTAGGGGGAGGGGGAAGGGAAGAGGAGGAGGAAGGTGGGAGGGGATTGGTGTGCTCTTACCAAATGAATACAGTATAAGGATATATGGCACACCTCCTGAGTGAGGGGTACAACTATGTCAGGGTCCTTACCTAAGAAACACAAATATCGTAGCCAAATCATTTGTACCTTCATATTAATCTTAAATTAAGAAAAAAAGTTAGCTTTAATAATTAATGAAGTGCACAAAACAAATAAAAAATACAAGTATAATGAGTAATTATACTTGACTTTAGGGGCATGAATATGAATATCATTCCCCCAAACTGCAAAAGTGCATTCTTTTCAAATTCATTCAAATTATTTAGATAAATGAACTACTTATTAGGAGTTAAAATTGTCAAATAATTTTCTAAAAAAGCACTATCTTATAGAATATATTATCTGACTAAAATAAAAGCAAAAGCATTCTGAGAGAAGTTGCACTCTAGAAAAAGATGTATGCTACACAGATAAACGACAGAAGAGTACTATTGAGTGTCTATAAAGAAGGTCAGGGTCTGAAATTGGTAAGGGATAAGTATTATGCAATACTTAAATGAGGAAAAGACACAAATAAGCATTTCAAAGAAAGGAAACACATATGACTTCTAAAATATGAGAAATGGCTAAACTTTATTATGAATCATTAAAATAAAACTGAAAACTACGATGGGTTCTGATTTAACTATTACAAAATTAAAGAAATAAGAAGCCAGACATTATGAATTATGAAGGAGAAATAAAACCATAAAAATGCTTATCAACCTCAACTACTTTGCAAAACAGTTTGGTATTAACTAATGAATTTAAACATGTACATATCCTATAATTGAACATTTTACAGACATGTACAAAAGATTAATAACAGTTTTACTCATAATAGCAGAAGAAAAAACATGAATTAGCCAACACTCCTTAACAGGAGAAGGAATACATAAATATATAAATAACACATAGAGCAGAATATTTAGATACCTCATTATGAAAATTTTGAGAGACACAAAAATCAAAAGATATAAAGTCTACATGGATGGAAACAAAGCCTCCCACCCCCAGCAGCATCAATAGGCCAAGCAAGTTGAAAGTTGCATGGGTAAATCAGAAAGGATGCTGTTGATTGTGTTTCTTGGAAGTGAAAAATGAATCATTACACAACCTGTCTCAAAACTTTTGTAGTAACCTATGTATTGTATCTCCATAAAAATAAAGAAATTCCTGCTAAAAGCATTAGCATTTAAATATCTCCAAAACATGAAAACATAAGGTGAACAAATTGCAGAAAGATATAGGTTAATTATATATATGTTTTACAAGATAAAACCAAAAAATATATTAATAAAAGTGTATGTGATTGTGTGTGTGTATGTGTATTGTAAAACTATAGAGGAAAACAAGAGAATGAATAACCCCAAATTCAGAACACTGATTATTTTTAGGAGAAGGGTGAGTGATGTGATAAGTTAATGCACATTGGAGAATTTAAGTATATTTGTGATACTCTATTTTGTAAGCTCAGTCATGAGGATCTGGATTTTTGTTTTGTTTCGTCTTATTATGTAACACGTACACACAGATAAATCTCCACTCTTTGCATTTGTGATATTCCATTGAGAAGGTTGGCAACATAAATAAAATAGGAACTCCCTTAATTTTTTACATCGTTTCAATTAATTTTGACATTTTTGTTTTATATAACATTCTAGCTATAAATATGGCAATTTTTATGTTGAAAATGTTGAAAAGTCACTTAAAAAATATAGACTTGTTTCTTTGTTGAAAGCAAAATGCTTGCCATATCAAATAAATTTGAATATTTTTAGCTATATTGGTATTAAACATTTCCCTCTCATACCAATAAGTAATGTTGTTCTAAATGTACTTTCATGAACATGTCATTTGAGCTAATTACTTTATAGTAAATGCAGCTCTTAAATAATTGCTAAACCTTGGGAAATGCTTTCAATAATTGAGTTAGTTTTCATAAGCAAAACTTGTGTTATTAAATGCACATTTGAGACACTCAACTTAAAGTGTTAACACATCAAGCATTTCAATAGTGTAATGAAAATAACTGATAGAATTAATGCCAAAAGTAATTCAAACATCAAATTAAAAAATTTCACATATTTTCTTTTATTCAAAAATATTATATATTTCTACATGTATTGTGTTTGATACAAACTAATTTAAAAAATGTTATATTTCCTCAGATACAAATTTTCATCTTTGGTGACTTACAGAAAATGAGATTAGAAATGACATAAATAGAAATCAGTGAAAAACATAAAACAATAAAGATAAATGGATATATTTATATGTTAAATTATTGGGCGGTGCCTGTGGCTCAAGGAGTAGGGTGCCAGCCCGAAATACCGGGCTTGGCAGGTTCAAGCCTGGCCCCAGCCAAAGCTAGAAAAAAAAAAAGGTTAAACAATTTGTAATTACAATTCTTTGTTAATTTTTCATAAGTACTTATTCATCTGATTTTCATACATATTATCCAATTAGAAATGAAAATATACAGTTCTAGTCTCTCTAAAAAAAGAATGGTTTAATTTTTTACCTCTTGAGTGTACATATATATAAATATGAGGAATTATCCATATTTTATCTTGTTCCAATATAATTTAAGACAAAAATGATCAATTGACAAGTAGCAAAAATCTCTCAAGCATAGTATTTTTTTTCTGACGAATCTTGGTTCATGATAAAGATGAAACTCTAGACTGTGTCATATATTAAATAGATTAAACTCTCTACTGTAAAATCATGAAGAATATTTTAGAGAAGAAATTGGAAAGTGTCTACATTAAATGGTATACACTATATTCATAAACATCTATTTCAAATGTCTTTCTTCCACTTAAATTCTTCTCTGCCTTCTACCTCACTTTTCTTCTTTCTTTACATCCACTAGGCTTCTAAGAAACCTTATCTACTGTTTTCAACAATTAATCTAAATATTACAATTAAATGAGCAATTATATAAAGAGAAACCACATAGGATTAATCAGTTATGCCTTTTGTATTCCCATTTTCCCACTCTAAAATGAGTTCTTTAGTACTAAGAAAATACTAAAGTCTATAAGAAATATATAAAATTTATAAAATTTTTCTCTAAATGGTGAGATCACGTGGTATTTATCACATATACAGAGAGATACACAAGCATATCTGCATATATTTACATGCATTCATACATGTAAACATCCTACATAGAATAATAGAGAATTCCTAATGATTTTTGTTATTGAAGACAGACAATACAATTTTGGTATTATTTTAATGACCTTGACTTGTGAAATCAAGACACATAGATTCAAATTCCAAAGTCAACCACTGGTTCATAGATATTTGTATCTATAACTTGCCCTCTCTTACACATTGGAAATATTAACATCATGGCTAAATTGCGTCAATTTTTAGTAAGTTAGACTTGCTATATATGGATATTTGAAATAAATATATGAGAAAGACAACAAAGGAACTCTAGCCTTGCTTTCTTTTCAATGGTGTGACAAAAGGGAATGAGAATGATGTTTGCTCCACATATATGGCTAACTACTGAAACAGCGCCAAGTCGTTTCCAGGTGTAGAATTAGGCAAACTTAAAGAAATGTTCTCCTATTTTAACTTTGCCATTCTGTGACATTTTTATCCGCTCCCTACACACTCACTTAATTCCTTCTCCCTACTCTGAGCCATAATCTCAACCTTTCTCCCCATCTTTCTTCTCTCATCAAGATTTCCTTTGCTGTTTCTGGAGGCCTACAGCTTTAACTTTGTTGAACCGCTAATGGAAGGAGGGCAATTCTGACTAAATGGTTACATTCCAGGGCAATGTAAAAGTAACAGTAATAGATGGATGAAGTGGTACAATTACTGATGTGCTACATTAGCAATGTGTAGGTAGTATGTAGGATTATCTCTACTTACATATGCAAATATAATTATAAATTTTCTTTGGAATCTTTCAGCTTTCTCTAATCTCTGTGCATTCAATTCAAATTAAAATAGTTGCTTCATAGAAAAAAAACTAGCTTATTCAATGAAAATGTGTACATATTTTAGAGATTATATTACAAGTGTATGTTCACCATTTTCCATAGGAAATATAAGCTATAAATACATTGAATGAGTAAAAAAATTCAAAGAAAAAAAGTTTTATAATCTATCCCAATCTGTTTTGGAGCTAAGAAAAGACCCCAGGACCACCGGAGTTTGGGAGGTGGGGAAGAAAATGGAAAGAGACAAGGCTTTGCTCTTCTGCTCTACACTCTTCTTCACCCACAAACTTATCCTTCCCTCTAAATTGGGATCGCCTGTAAAATTTTGACAAAAGTTTCTAACACTTTACAAGTTAGAAAACGTCGATTTGGTGGGTTAAAAAAAAATAAAAAACAGCCGTACAAACCTTAAAATGACAGGGACTTGATCTTCCTCTGTGGCCGTTTCTCCACGTTGATGCCCAGCCCTAGTCTTGGTCAAGGGCAGCAGGCATTTATGAATTGCAGGCTCAGGACTTTGTTCCTCATCATTTAATCTGGTATAGACTTGGTTTCCAAGATCTTGGTTTTGTTCTCATTGTTTTGTAAATTGTGAATTATCATTCCTCTTTCAAGCAGGGTTGAGTCCCTACTATCATGTCCTTACCATGCGGCCCTGTTTCCTGGACATACTTGAATGTACCATGAGCAAATACCCAACTCAAACAGTCAGGAGAGTCTCTTTCTAAAAGTAGAGTTAACTGTAAGTGAGGTTACATGACACTTGTTGTGGGAAGTATAGGGACACATTTATTAGAAAGTAGCGCCTCATTTTTACACACATCTCAATCGGGACTTAAGCTTATGGTTACTTTGAACAGTTCCAGGAATGCAACATTCACATTCTCAAACATTTTATATTTCTAGAGTTATTACAACCTCATGCCAGCAGATGGCAGTAGAATATTTTATTAAAAAAAAAAAACAACCCACCACATTCTAATTAGCACAAGTAACACAGGGTGGATCCCCACTGCCAAAGCACAGTGAGGATCAATTAAGAAAAAAAGAAAAAAAAAAAAGTTGATAATTGTTCATTAAGTAAATGGACACACTGCATTTCAATTAAAAAACAACTGTGGAAAATTGTCACAGATGAAATAAATGAATGATTCTGAAATTAAAATTAAGATAAGAATGTGTTGGTCTAAATTTTTTGAATCTTTGTTTCAGTCCGTTTTCCCTTGCCTGTGAAAGTCTGAAATCATTCTACATCTATACCTTGGCAAAATATTCTGAGAAGTGAGAAGCTGGCACATGTTGGCATGGATACCTAACATCCACACCGTCTCCCTCTGACAAGTTATTAACAGAAATGCTTCACTGAAACTGATGGGCTTTGCTTTTCTGAGGAACAATTTTCTGCCAAAATACTACTTTTCTGTAACAGGGCCAACCGAAATGGCCGATTTCGGTTCTTGCTTTAATCTCCTTTACCTACTTTATTTAATGAGATGTAAATTTCACAGAATTTCACAGACTCTGCTTATAAAAATCATTAAACATTTACTAAGTGCTTATTTTATTTTTTTACCTTCCCCGTCTTCAGAAAGAATCCCCATTTCTCCTGTCTGTTACCCAATCTATTCTTTTTGCATTAATATTTTGTCCTTTGAATTTAATTTTTATTTATTATAGTATTTTTTAAGTTTCAGATTAATATGAGGGTACAAATAATTAGGTTACATGGTTTGTGTTTGTTAGGTATAGTTCAAGTTGTAGTTGAACCCTCCACCCACAGGGTGTGCTATATACCATTACCCTGTTCCCATTAATTGAGAATTTACTAATCTTCCCTCTTCCCTGTTTCTCTTTTCTCCTTCCTCCACAGTCTTCATCGTTCTAATCATTTCTATCAAACTATCCCTATGTCCTTAGTTCTTCTACTTTCCACTCAGTCAAATATTAACAAATTAAAAGTTGCGGATGTGTAATCTTGTGATTGTTGATGATTTGTCTCACCTGCTAATTTGGTGCATGTGGATGGTTATGGAGAAACATTGACATCTAGATTGTCTTAAATACCCATGGGTTTTAATATTTTTTTTCTATGTTGTTTTCTATGTTCTCTTTTTTATGTGCATATGCATGTGTGAATCCAGAAACACTCAGGAATGTTTCTGATCTGCCACTGCTTCATCTTCCTAGAATTTCAATTAAAGTGCATTTATATACCACATTTAAACAGAGCATGTATAAGTTCTGTATCGGTTGACATCTTATACCTAACTAATGATATATCTATATTAATATTTCATGAATATAATGCAATATAATGATATTTCTACACCTAACATATGCAAGGAAATAGGTATACAAAATAGTAAAGTTAGCCATAATTAACAGCAATATATGTTTAATGTAATTGTAGGTGATTTTTTAACTTTCTTCTGGAAATGAGAATTTTTTCTTTTAATGAGTAGGCAGACATATATACAGATATGTGGAGAGGCAATAAAGCAAATTAAAATCAAAATGTAGGTAAATCTATCCAGAAACACTTTGGGAATTGATTATCTTCTCTATAGTTCAGAAAATGAAAGACTTTCCTACGCCTACTCACTCAGACACCACGGGGGGGGGGGGGGGGAAAGAAGAGCGAAAGACAAAATAAGGAACTCAAAAAGAAAACTAGAATAAAAAATGACACTATTACCAAGCAAGAAAAAACACAATGTGATTTTATTCAAGGATTAGAGGTTAAGAATGGATTGGAACTAGACACTTGGCACTTTCTCTTTTGATTAAATCTTAATGATCATTACTATGTTTTATTTTTTTTATAGGTCAAACAGTGTTTAATATCTCTATAAGTAATGATCAAATAATATTTATATTATAAATGTGCTTTATTCATTTTTAATTATTACAATAAACTTATAAGCACAGATTATTAAAGGTTTGCCTATATTTTAAGCTAATAGTAGACCTTGAAACCTAAAGTAATTGTAGATCTGAAAACACTCAAGAGATGGGAATGAATTGAACAGGTATAGAGAAAATAGAGAGGGTCCAAATCCTTGGCTGTCAGAGTGAGGATCACACAAGCTAAAGTTGATAGTTTCAGAAACATATGTTAAGAAATTTACTCACAGAGGAATTTAACAAATAGGAAAACTAAAGGTAACATGAGCAAAATAAAGAAGGTAGTATAAATACACTTAATTCTTTAATCTGTGATGTAAAGAAGTGTGCCTGTATTAGGTCCATATAGAAGTAGAGATAAAACATGGTAGAGTTAAAACATGGTATTTAGAATTTGATGAAAATCTAATGAACTAACAGCAACAAAAATGATATAAAATGTTTAAAGAATGGGACTAAAAGCAGAGGAAATTTCATTTTTATTTTGTTTTTATTTTGTTCTGAATTGCTAAGATCTTTTTACATATGCATGAGTTGTTTTTATAGTGACAAAAAGAAGTGCTCATTGATGATTATGAATTTTTAGCTCTAAGACAGCTTATTTGAACATTTTATTATGAAGTGCTTCTTTAACATTTCTTTTCAATTTTGATATGATTCAAATGTATTTTTTTATTTAGTTTTTATCAAACATTTGAAGGCAGAATACTGTAAATTTAAATGACTTGAATGTTTATATATGTTATATTGACAAAATTTGCTTTATACATTACAACTTATAGTAAATTAGGTAGTATTAAAGCCTAAGAAAATACACAAAAGTAGAAAAAAAATTCACAGACAACACTGACAAACAGTGAAAGAATCTTTTCAATAAAATGAAATTTTATGATTCAAATTTATAAAAATATTTAATAATAATTGAGCAAAAAGAGGAAATTTTATGAATTTATGTACAGTAGACCCTCTGTACATTGACCACACAAGAGACTGTCACAAACTCGTCAATATGGAAAGGTCATCAATATAAAAAACTATTCCTGCTGTACTGCTATGTACATGCATTTTATAGCTGTTATTAGAGAATATCAAAGAAAATCATACATAATCACAGTAAAATCATACAATATCATCCAAAATCAATACATTTATTGCTTTCTCCTGGTTTATCATTCTTTCTGAAAAAAGAGTCAGTCTTGGTCTTTTCCTTACTCTTATTATAAGTGAAGAACGCACCCTCAATGCTGGCTATACCACTCAGTAATACCTGGAGATTTTTCCATAGCAAATGCCTTCAACTGCATTATCAGATGCCTGACATCCTCTTCTGTTAGATTCTGCTATTTCTTTGTCATCCACACTTGCTTATTCCATTTCATCAGCTATTTCATACCCTTTTATGTTGACCTGTCCTTCAGTTAATATCACTTAGAAAATTGCTTCTGATTCAGGTTTATTACAGAATACCACCTCATCATCCATTGCAACAAAACCTTCAAAATCTACTTCAAATTCTGCCATGGGATACGGATTAGCTATTGGAGCCAAAGCATCACACTCTTGAGTTGTGACAAATTCAACTTTCCTGAAACCCCTCTGTATTGTTTCTGGCTAAACTTTATTACAAGCAGAGCTGATAACAGAGGACAGAACTGAGAGCAGTCACTGATGCAGTGGATGAAGTTCCTTCCACTGGTGGACCATAGATTTGTGTTTTAGTAATGACCCATTGCAGGAAGTGGGCTTGGTATTGCATTTTATATGTTATGATGATGGCTTGATCAAAAGATTGGATTTTTGAGGTGCTGTTTGGAGGCAGAAATTTCAAGTGTCATGTTTGTGAGATGATTCACTTGCAGGTGACCAGGACAGTTATCTAGTGTCAATAGAATATACCCTTTCCCCTTCTTCATTTCTTCATATATATATATATATATATATATATATATATATATATATATATATATATATATATATATATATATAAATGGGATGGAAGAACAGAGAAAGGTCATTAAGTAAAATCAAGAAAATCTGAAAAGAAAATATGAACTTTCAGCTGATAAAAATTTATCAACCTTTGGTTCCTTAATTCCAAAAAGTGTGCCAGACTTATGTAATCAGGGGAATTGAATGTGGGTAATATGGAGACTACATTTTCTTCACAATATTTACCTAAGACTATCCTAAAATTAAAAGCTTATTAAAAAAAAATAGAAATCAAACTGAGAGTGGCATAATTTTATGTAGCCACTATATTTTTCAAAAAATTTTTCATTCAAAAGAAATGACCTTCTCTCTACTTTGAAGACTACATTGCAATTTTAAATAGTGAAAACGGTTCACTAGTCACATCTCTGAAATTCCCACCAGTGAGCTAAGTATGGCCATGTGCATAGGCACTAACAGGTTGGAACATTTCAGGGTGATCCAATCAGTTTAGCCATTTTAAAATTGGCTGCTCAAGACACAACCGATCGAGTGGTAATGATTATTGTTGACGGTGAAAGTGTCAGGCAGTGATTGAATTGCCTGTGCTGTAGGTTGGTTGAGCTGCCTGTGTGGAAAGTTTATTTCAGGTAGTAAATCTGCAGAGGCTTTCTTATTGGCAATTAGATTTGAAGCAGTACAACTAACATTGTCATTCCTATTAGCTACTTTAAATTATCCATTTCTTTACAACCTTAAGGATGTTGTTTGTTAAACGCTACATGTTCTCTTGAAAAAATAAAAAGGTTTTCTGTTCAGATTGAATTGTCATTTTGACTAGAGCACTAGTGTTTACCTGTTTAAAGCAATTATAGAAAACACACATCCTGTTGCAGATATTGTAGACTTACTAGTCAAGGAACTACTATGACCTTCAAGAAAGAAAATAAATAAATAAAAAGGGAAAATGTTTTTTATATGAGAATCCAAGGGCTACTAAGGTACTGACAATTCTATTAAAACATATGAAAAACTCTATAACTTTCTTTTGGTTACTTATATCTAAAGTTTACCTCCTACCTGTTCTTTATACAAGGTGAACTTCATACAAGCTTCCCTGTCCCTACTATACACATCTCAGCTAGTTCACATGTGGGCTGAAAATGTAGTAAAAGTACATTTTCCCTTCTGTCTTGAGTTATGTTTATTCCATGCTGTTATAAATTTAGAATCTGGGAGGAGTAAATAGTGAAATACGGAATATAAATATTTTTATTTCCTCAAAATTTAAGATGGCAAATTCCTGAATTTGCTGAAGTGGTAAAGACCTACTCTAAGAAAAGGACATACACAAAATAGAACAGTAGTTTACATTTTCAAATAATATGTTGTTATATACCAAGTGTTTGTTATTTTTTTGCCATCCTTTCTTTTATTTTTTATTACCATGAAAGATAGCTATAATCCTTATGATAATATGGATTATATGAAATCATGCCTTCAAGTAATTTCTTCAGTTTCTACTAGATGGAGCCAAAGTATAAAAAATATGCCTATGCCAGGATATATCTTTTCAGAATTCTTAAGCTAAAACAGTTTTATTAGCATAATAAAGCCAGGGAAAATTATAAGAAATGAAAAATTTATTTTTAAGGCCATTTACTAGAATCATTTGAACTTCAATCATGTTTCATTAACATATTTTTCTGTAAAATTCTGTATATTTTAATCTTTCATAATATACTTTCATAAAATTATTCTAGAATCTTTCATTGACTAAGTTATTGATATTTCCCCCTATATAATATTTTAAAATCATTAGTAATATATAACTATTATTTGAAAAGCAACAACAAAATACAGTTTCCCCTAAGTTTTTTTTTTTTTTTAATCTTATCTTTATTTTTGTAGGAAAAAGGAAAACAGAGAAGATACAATGATCAATGAAAGAAATGGCAAGGTATGATATCAAATCAAAATGTAGTTTAAAATAACATAAAAAGTTAAAGAACACATATTAACATATTTTAACTTTTCATTTGCATGCTTTTATTTTTTAAAAAAGCTTCCTTTATTGGGTCACTGAATTGTTCATATTGTGATAAGTATTCAGTATAGAGTCCTTGTGCTTTTCAGACAATTTTTGTCTGGCGAATGGTGAAGTGAATCCCCTCCAAAAAGAAAAGGAACGATTTTTTTCTGTCACAATATTGTTTTAGGTATTATCTATTTCAAAATCTTATAAAGGCACAAGAAGTTTTAATACACAACTAAAACTGAAATTAAAATAATTTCTCTTTCTTAAGAACTTTAAAAAAATGTTTTCCTAAGAATACAAGGCTAAGCAATCACAAAGAAAATGTATTGATAATTATTTAACTTAAATAATAAAATTTATGATTTCACAAAATAATAGAATGTATGGTTTCAGAACTTAGAGAATGTTAGAATGAACATGATTTTCAACTTTATAGTGGTCTTTATTAAATTTATTCATGTAAATAAAGGAAGTACTCTTAAGATCTTTGTTCAATGATTGAATATCAGGATGATGATGGAAACTAGTCAACCTCATTGACTAAGAAGTTCATGGTTATAAAATTTATTTTGTTAGTTATTTTAGCAAATCCCCTCCTTCCCATTACATACTAGTAATGATTTCAAATAATATAAAAATAATTGGTTTAATAATAATTAAAAATTTTTCTAATAAACACATTTCTTTGCCATCCTTAAAACCAAATATATTAGAGGCATAATTCTTTCTCTGTTGAATCAGTTGAGTAGTTTAGTAATACATATGCACACCATTCAGAAATAAGCCAAGTCTTTGTTTCAGTCACATGAGTCTATAACACACAAGATTTGTCTCCCCCACAAAACTACATCTAATTAATACCATCAGTTCAGTTGACCTCAGGTATTAAAAAAATCACACCCATGAAGTTAGACATCAATTTTCGGCCTTGTGTTAAAAAAATGATTTCTGATATTGATAGTTGTACTTTTTAATTAGTTGAATTAAGGTTTTGTAGTTATAACTATAGAAAAGTTTAGAAATAATAGTAGATTTAATAATAATTTGACACTCCATCAATATACGAAAAAGAGAGAGGCTGTGACATTAAGGTGTCCCAAGATGTATTATAACAGACTTTGAGATTTTAGGCAGTGGATCTGATTATAGTAAACATTTGTAAAATATGTTAATGAACTAATTATCAGCCAGTTTATTATTCTTGTGAACAATTTGAGGAAACGTACTAATATGTATCAAAGCAAAAAGAAATTTTGAACAAACAAAATTAAAAAAAGAACTACAAAGCTTTATAAAAGCTGACAGGTTATCAAATGATAATATTTAATGACCAAGAGTGAATAACTTTTCTTCAAAGAAATTAAAGTTATTTTCATGTACTATTTTATTATGCAAACGTTTTATGGACTAAAATTGTGACTTAGCTAAAAGAATTAATAAAGTCAGTAAATTCATAATACCAGATCATTTACCAATAAAATTTTATTCTCTTGCCTAGAATTACATAAGAATAACCAGTATAGAAAAAAAAAAAAAATCAAAGAAAAAGAGGCGAGGAAAGAGGATGCAGGGAATATGTACATGACAGCACCCAGAGAAGAAAAAGAATATACTTAGAAGAAGTGAATTTAAAATATAAAAGGACTCTTGCTTTTAATTAGCGATTTAATAATGTTTCTCTTTAATAATACACAATTTAGTTTATTGATGCTTTCAAAGAAAATGTTTATTATTACCATCAGGTATGTCATAACATTGTTTTTAGACCACATCGCATATCTTCTTTTGTTATAATTGGTCTTTGTCTTTGACTAGGATTGAAGGAAGTAATTTCCTAAATTCTTCTCTTAGTGGTGTTGTTAAATAGATCTTGTGCTATTTAACATGCATTGGCTATTTTTTTAAACTTTTTTTTATTCTTTAATTTTTTTAATACTCTAGTGTAGCTTTCTATAGCCACAAAAATTTTGATTTGAAGTTACCTCTTCTTTTACTAATAATTTTGAATCAGAAAATGCAACTACTAGAATAAATAGGTAAATAATCACAATATGCTAAAATAACTTCTTTTGCAAAATAAGAATATTTCCTATCTATATTAATATGATATGGTTGTTTTGGTAGAGACTATAAAAGATGTATAGTGAAACTTCCAGAAAAAAACAAAAGAAATGTTGTGTATAAAGAATAACCTTTAATTTTTTAGGAAAATATACTTTCAACTTTTCAATCTAAGTATCAGAAAAGAAGAAGAGTCTTAGTATCAGTTTATTAATATTAAAATAGGGATATTTTAATTTTTCTCCATATAAACTAAAATATATGTAGGTTTCCATGGCAGCAAGTAGCACCTTTTTCTGTTCTAAAAAGCCATGTATTAGTTGACAAAATTTTAGAATACCATTTGAAATTTACAGATTGGAGGTAAGAGTTTTTTCTCCATGAAAAGATAAAAAGAGTACAATGTAATTACTGATTTTTGAGTGGGAAGAAATTAGGGCATGCAAAATCTTTGTAACATAACTTTTGGCCATTTTTTGTCATATGTTTATATATCAGTAAAATATTTTAGAATGTAGCTGATACAAAAATTGATATGGAACAATATTTTGAATGGTATGCCTTTTTATCCTGTACTGGAACATCTTCCCTTCTTCTGACTTCTGCCTACATAAGACATGGTAAAGGTATTGAGGGCAGTCTATTAAAAATCATTTTGTTAAATATCTAATGAAGAAGACTTCAGAGTCATGGAGTGTATGCACAAAGCCAGTCCACGCAGCAAGTTCACCTCTTCCTGTCTTTCCCTTTCTTTAGCAATTTCATTCATAAACTACTTTAGAGGCCCAGGAGTTTGTAGGTGTAAAGTATATTAGAGATGATTTTTGTCTAACCAACACACATTTTCCAGAGGAAACTGAGGCCAAGGAAGTTGTCTTCTAAATTCAAGCTTGTATAAGTAATTTTAGTGGCAAAGATGCTCCTAAAACCTATTCCCACTTCCAATTTCAGGTCTTGTTCTTAAATCACTTTTGCCCAAATTTCAAGCAAACAATTACAACTGAAATGCCCATTGCTGTAATTCGTATTTCTTCCGATAAAGTTATATTCAGGACTCAGATGATAAGTGATCATTGCTGGAGAGTAACACGAATGGTGATCTTGAAGAACTGTGATCTTCCTTCTTTAGAGGAGCTGGCTCTACGCTGGAAGCAAAGAGCACAGAAGGGCAAAAGAGAAAAGTATGCAATGACAGTTTGGTTAGCTATAGCATCACCAAGACTAATTTTGAAAAGCAAAGATTAAAGATAAGATACACTTTGGGTACAACTCATCGTAAAGATCTATTGAATGAGAAAATATCAGAGATTCTATAAACTCAGGTCACACGCTTATGGAGACTCACAGGCCATTTTACTATTGAACATGAACTTCCCACATAAAAAGGAGACTGTATAAAAAAGATTAAAAAGAAGAGGGAGAGTTTATTTTGTTCTTTGTGTTACTTTGTATGAATAATTTATCTAACACTAAAAAAGGATATGGGGAATGTTGTATTATTTCATACAATATGAAGTTAAAATGTTATGTAATAGCCAAACACTTGCCTTCTAACCTTAACCAAGATTTAACAGTGAAAAGATCAGTTTAGAATCTTATCACTAGATGGCATTGTTACACCTGAATACAATTTAAATAATACAATGACCAAATGAGCTGGTTAAATTAGTAGACAATTACCCCTATTCTTTTCCTTTTCTGTGGTGAAACTGGTTACTTATAGCCTGCAGGATGAATCCTATAGGATGCCCCTCTCAGTCAGGGCTGTTTTTTCACAAGCTCTCTCTTCCCAGCTTTCACCTCAATCTGTCATACAGATTTGACACCGCATCGTTCCAACAGTACTCAGAAATGACATGTATATAATGTGGAATATTGTGCACATTTACAGCCAGGGCTCTTTCTCTTAAACATTGCTTGCTGTATCTTGCCTTTGCTGTTCTGCCCAGCTCCATATTCTTCACTTTTCACATACAAATGGCTGGCCAACTCAAACTTTTCTTCTTATTTATTATTTTAAAGCAAAACCAGAGGACAGCACAACTGATTTCTGTCTTTTTCCTGTTAGCATTTTCAAGTTTCCACTATGCTTTCTGTAAACTAATGAAGACCACAGGACATGCAGGGCAATGCTAGCAGATGATAATTTTATCATTCAATTCCATTAATGCTACACCTGATAAATGAATTGAAGTGGCATTCTATTGAAAGAGGTTCTTCTTTACTTATTTATTTTTTCCTTAACATCAACAAGACCAGTTCAATAAGCCTAGCAACCCATTTTCTTCCCTGGAATAGACCTCAGCTTTGTTTTCTTATGTTATCATAATCTAGCACTTTTCCTGTTCTAAATGAAAACCCACTGAGGAAGCAAAACCATTCCATTATGAGTGTTATCAAAAGCAATACCATACTATTTTTGGATGAATACAAATCCAAAATGCATTGTAAATTGTACCCAGCCCACACTTTAGGTGATACCACCCAAACACGCTGTGTGTGATTACTGTACATCCCATTTACATATTTCAGAAAAAGTAAGTACAATGCATTGTGGGTGGCGGTTTCTATTTTACAAGAAGGGATGCTGGAAATACCCACATCACAGAATGATATTTTTGTTTTATTAACATAATAGGGCACAGTTGTTTTGGCAGATTTCAATACAGTTGTAGTATATACCTTCTGACTGGGATTGCTACTTTGTTCCTTTTCAAATGCCCCTGTATCCCAAACTCAGTTCTTTCTCACGAATCTGGAAAGTTAACTCTTTAAAGACTTCTAACAAAAACCTTCTGAACACAGACTTTCAAATCCTATTAAAAGAATCCTGAAGCCTCATAGCTGAGCGTAGAACAGTATAATCCATCCAATTAATTAATAATTCACTCTAAACTATTAATTGATAAACTACTTATAAACATTAAAGTCATTTTTAAATTTACAGAATGAGAATTACATGAAAATGTGATTTGGCTATGAATATGTACTAAGTATAGAAGAAGTTCTGTAGGAATTTATAATATAATGCAAACTTCTGTTAGACTGCTGTCACAACAGGCAAGAGAGGACTGGGGGGGAAAGGCAGGTTGATTTAGGCCTATAATCATCAGTTACCTAAATGAAAAGGTAAATCCTACTAGCTATAATTCTCAACACTCACAGTACTGGAATTTATAGTAATATGATTATATAAATTTAATAGATTTGAAGTAACCTTCTTAACAAAGTACCTAGGATCAAGATTTTCAAGTTCAAATTTAAATTCTTTTTTTACCTTGTAAAATTATGTTATTAATTTATTTACAAATCTGTTCACATATTCTACAGGCTCACTATGATGTTAAAGGCAAAACATTTTTATTCAACTAAGATTTTCAAATAATTCATTTTGTTTACATTGATCTCAAATTCATTTTAATGAATTAGAGGATGACAAAGTAAAATGTCTCTGATTCAGAATTTGTCTGTATTCCACTTACTTCCTGAGAGAGTACATTTAACTGCTGAAATTATGAATGAAGGGGGAACCATATTCATATTATTTATCTGTGTGGTTTTACAACTTACAGTGTAGCCTAATGAATTCTGCTGTTGAAAATGAAATCTAGTTCTAATTCTACCAATGTTCTGATGATCTCCTTAATTTAAATTGTACATGAGGCAAATTAAAGTTTTTAGTACATCATACCAAAATCAAAATTTCTAAATGCTTACTTATTAATATAATTTATGCTAAGTATACATATTGTTTGTACAATAACATAAAGCTTATTCTTTGGTTAAAAAAAAAAAAACAAACAAAAAAACAAAAACTACATTAGAACACTGGTCTGCTGCAGGATATTTACATTGTTCTGCCCTGAACATCCGAAAAATGTGCTATGGGGTTGATTTAATGTAGACACTGAACCATGTTTTTCTCCTATGGGTACCTTCTGTGCTCCCTCCCTCACGTCCCCTCTTTTCCTCTTTCTCACACACATTCATATTTGCTTACATGCGCTAGTGTTAGCTCCTTATTGCTCCATCCATTTTAAATGCATTGCTAAAGATTATAAAAGTATGCGTTTCATTGAAACTTGTGAATAGAGCTTTATTTATCAGCATCCTTAAGGAAAATAGAGTGCCTCCACATGATGTAGAACTTTGCCTGAAAAAGTTTAATGCAATCTAATTTTCATTTTTATTTAATGTTTTTTCTTGCATTTCGATCAATGAAACTTCACTAAGCTGATTATGTTCAGTACCCTGACACATTGTAAATCTTTTAAGTATTTTAAATAGGAAGCTGAAATAAACTGACCAAACTACCATTTGAATTGATTTATTATTAACTCTATATTAACTTCTCACAGAGCTTTTAAAGATGTATTCTTGATTGAAAATAATTATTACAATCATCCTAATAAACAATAATCATTTTTTTTGCAGTCTATGTGTTTGCCACCCTGTTTTAAGATTGCCTTCAAGGAAACAATATACTTTAAGTCAAATTCATAACAAAGTAGATGGCTTTAGAAATTTAGCTTCTGTTAGCATGACTGAAAATTTCTTAAAAATATGCTGTCTTATAAATGATGGTAGTTCATGTGCAAGCATTATTTAATTTTATTTGTATAAACTGCTGTGGTGGTATTTTTGAGCAGAAAAGAATTGGGTTAATGTAGAAATAATCTTTAATTATTAGACTTATAAATTCATTTCACTAAAAAGCCTGTAAGGCATTAATAGTGTTATTGATTTTATACAAGTTTATTTTGGGTTAACACAAGGCTCTCTTGAGAAGTAGATGGTAAGAAGAAAGTAGCTGCTTTGTAGGTACAAATGTCAGAGGGCAGGGTGGTACAGTGAAACAATACTTGGACCAGAATTTGGTCATCTAATTCCTATCTCTACCCCTTTTATTAGTTATTTCCCCTTTGGCAAGCTTTTAGCACCACAGATCATTATTTTCCTTATCTGTAAAAAGGTATTACCAAAACTTTCCTGGGAATAATAAAGCATTTTGAGAACAGTAGGTTATTATAAATTCAAGGTGATATTACCCTGTGCATCTTTGGTGACGGGATAAACACTTCTCAAGAATATAAGAAGTTGGGTTTTGTCTGCTTTAAAATTTTGGCAGTCTTTAACAATCAGGTACACAATCTGGCAGTTTACAAGGAGTGCCTTCTCCTTTACACCAAAAATAATTTGACATTTTGGTAAAAATGGAAAGCATTTAGAGTCTGAAGATGAAGTTGACAATAATTACAGAGATTTTATTCTGAAGGAACTTCATGAGGTCCTTACAGAAATGTTTTTTAATAGCATTATTTCCTTCATAAATAAATATATATATATTTATGTAAAATATATCTATGTAGGTATAAAATACATATACAGAGATAGGTAGATATAGATATAATACACACACATATATGCACACTCATCTAAAATTATCCCATCTGATTAAGATGGAGAAAACTGGAAAAAAATGCACTGGAATCAGACACTTAGTCTTCATTTTATTTCATTTTAAATATCAAATTCAGAATTAATCCTAGGACCACCATGAAACAGAAAACTGTCTGTGTCAACATCATCGCTGAAAACTAAACTTTGCCAGGCACAAGCCCTATTTTAGTCCTCAATTCAATTTGATGCAGTTAACGAGTTTAATGTTCAGACTTCATTTTAATATTGTCTTTATTTTTAAAAAGCCCATTGACAGTGTCAAAGATTTTGATTAGATAATTTGATCACATTTCTCAAGCCAGATACAAATTAAAATTGGAGCTAAAACAGAAAATCTTACTGTTTACTATTCAGAACAATCTTCCTATTTCAGGAAATGGCAGAGCTCCAAAAGCCACATGTGTACAAATGAAAATTCATAACATGTTATTCAAACTCCTGTTGTATTTGTGCAATTTACTAATTAGATATGGTAAGTATCAGCACTGAAATATCATAGTAAAAGCATTAAAAAGGCAAAAATCATCTACTTTTCTCAGTTCACTTCTCTTTATGAATGACATAAAAACCTGTTTTGTAGCATAACCACTCTGTATATCAAATATAAATTAAACCTTGAAAGAGCAGTGTATGTTTTAACAGCAGAACTCTTTTCTGTGAGAGCAATAGAAAGACGCTGATGGAAGAATATTTTAATTAAGATTGGGCATATATGGAATAAACGAACATAATACCTGTGCATGCAAACTAATTTCTTCTTCAAAGATGTGCATTAAATGTTAAAAATACCAAGTCATTTACCTTCATGGGATCTCACTGGGCAACCTTAAAAAGGAATTATTTCTCTTCAGAGTTGTTTTTCTACTTTTAAAAATCACCTTTACTTATTTTATTTATATGGTTCTTTGGAAATGAATCGGTCATATAAATGTTAAAAAGTTTTTAATATGTATAAATACAATATTAGCTACACATACTGTTAAGGTATTAAATTCCAGGTTAATGATATTAAAAATTAGAGACGTGTGTGTGTGTGTGTGTGTGTGTGTGTAATTTTTGACAGTTACAAAAACACTGATTCTCCAATTACCTTCTTAACTGTAATCCCCGTTAAACCCCTGCTGAACAGAGTATTTGATATTAAAATAGCATCAAACATATATTGAATGCTGTTTAAGAACATTGTAATAAGCATTTTACATAAACATTTTCATTTAGTCTCAATCTTTTTTGTGGAATGAGACCATCCTATTCTGAAAATCCATTTTACAGATTTTACAAACCAGAGCTTAGAGAGGAGAAATAATTTACTCAAACTACATATTATTGGGTGCTAGAATTTGAATCCACGTATGTCTGATTTTAGAGGCCATCCTCTTAGTCACCATGATGCATATTCCGTCCACTAGTTTTAACCCCAGCTATTTCTCACTAACAAAGGAAATTGACTACTGACAGGGATCATACATGTGTAAATATTTGTTAATGACCAAGATTTGCTAGTGTGGTTTCCAGGGTTGACACTGTTAGCAGCTGCATATTTCTTGCTTCCAATGCTAAATTAAGTATTTTGAATGTGCAAATTTTAGGACTTTGGAGTCAGGACACATTTTTTTATGCCAACCTAAACAGAAAATACTTAATTTATTTTCAAAAAGGGATGAAAGGGAATAAATGTAATGGGCGCCCACTGTCTCCTGCAGGTTCCCATGGCAGCATAGCAGGCTCAAGAGCCATCAGACAGGAAGAAAAAAAGAGACACAGAATGGGAGGTGCTGGATCTTTTACATGGAATCACATCAGAGGGAAAGCAGGAGCCGAGGCAGTGTGATGTCTGGGAGTCGGAGCCGAGGGACAGAGTCGGGGAGAGTTGGGGAGGATTCCGCAGTGTGTTCTTGTTCCTCATCTTTCTGACTTTGATGATCTGGGGACATACCTGCCCTCTGTCTCCTACTTACTACCCTGCTTCATCAATCTATTTCATTGTCTTTTTCTGACTTCCTTTCCTACTTACTTCATACATAACGGAGACACTCTTGAAAGAACCCATGCACTCAAGAGCACACATTCTTCCTGTTCATCCCAGCAAACCTTCCCATTGTATTCTGTTACACAAACTCAGACAATCTGGACCACAGTATTAACATATCATTATCCAAAAAGGGAGGAAAAATCTTTCAGATTCCTTACAGGCCACAGATTTAAAGTAAGTATAGGCAGATAAAACTAAAGAAAAGCTAACTCAGATTGCAAATTATTTGTATTGATACACAATAAATATGTTTCTACAGATCAATGAGCAAATTTACTACCCATGCACACGTGGGTCTAAACAGGTCCTATAATTAATAAATTGATCTTTTAAGTGCTGAAGAAAATAAAATGACCTCCCACCAGTTTTTCGCTTTGCTGAATCTTCCCTGACTACTCTGACAGCTTACCACTCAAAGGCTTAAGCTACCTAATAGCGGAAGATTCTGCATCCTTCAGTTTCTAGACCAGCTCACCGGCTCGCATCCAGCAAAGTCCCTTGATTAGTTACATGCACTTTGCTTTTCTTTGTTTTGCTTGATATGTTAAACATAGCTCAAGAAATCAAGGAATGAAAAAGCTAATTAAATTAACAGACAGGTATTTATTTCCATATTCATTCCTTTTTTAATTTATCCAATGCCTTGTATAGTCTCGAATCTCTCATTTTTTTAAATTAAACAAACTGTAGTATAATGGTGTTCACTCAGTCATTCTCACTTTTGAGGAACTCATGTCCCTTGTTTTCCTGAATAATTTGATTTTAATATTCACATGGGTTGATAGTTAAAAACATTTTCTTGTTTTTCTCCCAGAAAGTCTGAGATGGGACCAGATAATCCTTATGTTAGGACCTATCTGTGACACAGTTGTAATGTGGTAAATTATTTTTTGCCCAAATTAACAGAGACTATGGTGTTTTTAAAATAGGTTTATAAAAGAACTCCTGTATCAAAGCTAATTGGAATTACCATTTTTTCTATCTTTAATAGAATCAATCTAATCTACAAACAACATTACAATGCTAATTTAGACATACGTAGGAAATCATGACGCCTGGATTCTGATCCCTACACAATGATTTTGGGAAAATAAACACTTCTAGTAAGCAATGATTACTTAAGTATTAACTTCTTAATTCAATGAACAGAGTGTTTTAAACAACATCTTGAACCAGTAGAAAAAAGTGTAATAGATAAATCTTTAACATATTGTTAAGCATTGATGAATTCATTTTGTCAATATTATTTTTAAAAATCCCTAATATTGTTTTCTTTTTTTCTTAGTGATTTCAAACTGGGGGTATGAATAACAATCAACGCTGTATCAAAAATACATCATTCCAGACTTTTTCCCAGGCCTACTAAATTGCCTTCTCTAGCAATAGAAAGTAGAAATATGCCTTTTTAAAACAGGTATTTTCAATGCCCTCACCACTTCCCTACTACTCCCAGTTAAAAATCAGTGTTCTCCTGAGGCAGTAAGCCATGTAGTGCAGGGTAGAGAAGTTAAGTCCTGACTAATTGAACAAAACAATATTGAATTATGAAAGAGTGAAAATAGCTGCACCTGTCCTAACTCAAATTCATTTTCATAGTATTGATGGAAAGAGATAGCTGATGGCCTCATCACTGTGAGTAAATGTTGTATGATCCACCCTCTAGGGGATGAGCTCTGGTCATGTAAAACAATGACTAATTAAGATATTTTATAGCACATTTTTGACATTTTTGGATGTGTTAAGATCTGTATTTAAACAGATAACTTTTCTTAGCTGAGTCATATACCAATAATAGATATGTTTAATGCTATCCTTAGTTTTGCCTCCCCCATCTCCCAGGATCTACATCTGGAAATATAAGAAGCTACTTTGCAGATATCCAAGTACAACTCTTTTTTTTTTTTTTTTTTTTTTTATGCTATGAACCTATTGACAAATTATGGAAGGTACCTACTTTTAGAAAAAGATAAATGTAACTATAAATACATTTTTCTCATACGACCTACAGAGAAGAAAGTTTCAACATGCAGTTTGATATTTTTTTTAATTCAATGAATAAATAAAACGTATCTAGATTAATTTGTGAAAACCCATTATGAAATCTTTTTCTTCCACACAGTTTACAACCTTGATAATTCAGGGTTGATGACCATTGTAAATGCCAGTATTGTTGAGACAGTCAAGTACAACATTCTATATATTCCCTAAGTGAGAGACACATAGTCTTTCCATATGTTAGCTCTTCCCCCAAATGAGAAAAATTAGAAAAGATCTTATCAAAGATTCTTCTGGCTTAGGAAAAGAAAAGAAAAAACCTTGATAGCTATGCTCTGGGAGATAGGGATGATAGATGAAGTCAGAATCAGGTAGCTGTTTATGGCTGAGGTAGCTTGGCCTAGCACCATTAGATAGAGCTGTTAAACAAATGCAATTTATTTTCCATATTCTTCTTGAGTGCAAGTCAGTTGGGTGTTTTTAATCATATGTGAATTTTCTGAGTACTTCTAAAACCATTACTAGGATATGAGAGGTTAATCCCACCTCCTGACCTCATAGAGCTGTGGGGCAGACCTTTGGAATTCTAAAAGGCGGTGAGGCCTTCTTCCTTCTGATTTAGTTTCACAGCCTCCCAGGACATCAATTTTTAAAGGCCCAGTCAACAGATTACAAAAATCATTCAGGTAAAATTTTTATTAGAAAAAAAATTACTCCACAAATAACTTTCCCTGTGAAAATATAAACTTAAAATATATTTATCTGGGGAGCAGAAGAGGAATAATAAAGAACTTAAAATATTTTTGCAATATAGATATATAGGATTATGATTAAAAAGTTTTTCTAGTGGTTATGTCAAATAATTAGTGTCAATTCGTATTTCCAATGGCACCCAAATGCATTAGAGCTAATTGGCCTGAGCTCTTATTAAAAAAGAGTATCTGGAGGACAGCCATTGACAACAACTGCAGGCATACTGAACAAGCAGAAAACTTTTCTTTAACTCAGATTTTTAAGAATAAGTTGTATATCTGAGGAGGGTATTAATTTTTATTTCAAGTGTTCTTGGAATTTTTACATTAGGAACTAAATGTATAGGACTTATTTTGGAAAGTAAAAATTTATTATGGAAGTTATACCTTGGTATAGAGAGAGAGGGGCTCTATTTGTATGTGATTTCTTGCCATTTGCATAGGAAATATTTGGGTTGCATTCCTTCATTTTTCATCCATTCTTATGATCTCCTGGAATCACAGTGTCTAAAATCAAAATCAAATCACAATGTCTACAAGTGTTCATTCACTGAATGGTTGCTGCTCTTATAGTCTTGTCAGGCCCAGAGTCACAGGGTGGTGGAACAGACCACACAACTGAGCTTTTCTTGGTAAATAAAGACGTACATTAAGCTAGAATTGGGTATGTGTGTTTTGGCTTTCCTTAATTGTAGTGAAGGATTTGCAGTGTTCTGTTGGCATTTGTGAGGCAGCTAGAGGGAGTCAGGGTCTCAGTCTGTGCTTGAAGATCAAAACAAAGCAAAATATCCTCAGTAGGAATCAAACATTTGACCCAAGCATCAGTATAATCAAATTCTTAAACTAATGAGTTAACCCAGCCTCAGACAAAACCTGAAGTCAGCTGAACCTAAAAGTACTCTGACAATTCAACAAATTACCCTAATCCTTACTTTTATATTATATTGGTTTGAAAATCTTCCAGCATTTATGATGATAGACTTCTTGTGTCAAAAACTAAAGCTGGAAAGAAAGGTTATCCTCCAGAAATCTCACAAAAGTCAAGTGTATCTGACATTGTACAATACCTTCACAGTACTAGAGGCCCTCAAAGGGATCTTTCCAGCCCATTCAGGAAGCTTTCCTGAATTGATGATAGTAGTGAGGAACTTGTAAGTCACTGAGGTAGCCCGATCAATCTAGTAAAAATGATCACAGATGAAACACAGAAAGCATCAGAAAATGCATTGACAGCAGGGCTTAAAATAAAAACTAAACTTTCCAAAGTAAGCCCTAAATTGATCCCCTGACCATTCCTTGCAGCCACGTCCTTTTCCAGTCTTCACCAAATTAAGTGGTGGTGACATTCTCCCTGATCAGGGAGAAAGTTTGCCCCATCCTTGCCTCTTCTTTTTACCCTACACACCACATCCAATACATTAGCAATTCTTCAAATTGTATCTGAAATCCAACCAGTTAGAACTAGAATTCTATTTACCAACAATCACCTCTCTCCTTGATTACCCCACCTTTAGCACTCTAGAGTCTATACTTACGACAGCAACTAGAGAGACACCAGGTCAAGCCACATGTTCAAAATTCTTGCAAAGTTTCTCATTTTTTAAGAATTACAACCCCAAACTTCTCATGGCCTATATTATCTTCCTTGCCACTGCTCCCCACTGATCTCTGATCTCATTGCTTCCATTGGTCTTCTCCTGCCTCACTATTTCCTTGCTGTAGCTTGAGCATGCCAAGCAGACCCCTGCCTTGAGGCATTTCACACGGTGTCCCTTCCACCTAAAACTTCTCCCAGATACACTAGGGAGTGTATACACTGATATATTACTTCTCTTACATCTCTGATACATGGTTATCTTATTTAATAATACTTCACTAATCACATCTGAAGAAGCAACCACCTCAACTCCCTATCCTGTTATCCTTCTTGATTTTACTTTGTAACTCTTAGCACTATCTGGCATCCTTTATATTTACTTGTTTATTTTCTTAACTTTATTTTTATTTATTTATTTGTTTTTATTATAGATAAAAATATGCACCATAGATGTGGCCCAACCCATCACCCTCCCTCCACCCAAACCTCCCCCCTCCCTTCCCCTTCCTTGGTCCTTTCCTCATAGTCTTGTGGTATAGTTGGGTTATAGCCTTCATGTG